>CAUYSK010060743.1:0-31787 GCA_963575035.1 Avahi laniger
GATTAATAAAATGTGGTATATGTATACCATGGAGTTCTACTCAGCTACAGAAAACAATGGGGATCTAGCACCTTTTGTATTATCCTGGATAGAGCTGGAGCCCATTCTGCTAAGTGAAGTGTCGCAAGAATGGAAAAACAAGCACCACATGTACTCACCAGCAGATTGGTTTTAACTGATCAACACTTAGGTGCACACATAGTAATAACATTCATCAGGTGTTGTGCAGATGTGGGGGGAGGGGCAAGAAGGGGATGAGCATATACACACATAATGAGTGCGGTGCACACTGTCCGGGAGATGAGCACATTTGAAACTCTGACTCGGGTGGGGCAAGGGCAATATATGTAACCTAAACATTTGTACTCCCATAATATGCTGAAATAAAAAAGAAAAAAAAAAACAAAAGAAAAAGAAAAAACAACATTCTAGTAGAAAGGAATTGGGCAAACCGTAGGAGAATGTTGCCTATTACATTAGACTTGGTCATTCCTTTACTCTAAAATCCCATTTTCTATGCTGCCATCTTGTTTTGTTTTCATTTTTTCCTATAAATACCATCCACACTAGTGGATTTCAACTTTTTTTTACGTTCAAAAGATGTCATTGATAATTGTTACACTTTCAGTGTCCATTGATTGAGGAAAAAAAATATACATGTATTATTTGATCTCTGGGCACCACACCTGCTCTGTGCCCCGGATTTCCAAGAATAGTTTGGGAACTACTGTTCTATATCTTTCAGTGCTTCATACCTAAAGTTGGCTTAGTTCACTATGCAATGACAAAGATCGTGGTAAAATTACTTTTTTTAAAAAAACAACCACTAGTAAGAGTCATAACCACAGAACCTATGTTCTGTGGCGTAGATCATACTTTCTTATACTAGAAAATATTCTGAAAATTTTTGTTCATTACTGATCTTCCTTGAAACCCACAGCAATTCCTATAGCATTTGTTATAACCAGCTACTTGGCCAACTTTGCTGTAGTACTGTTAGATTGAATTTACGAGTTAAAATTTGTACCTATATTAGATTCCTCTCCCTCAGTTTTCCCTGCCTGCCTGCCAAAAACCAAAAACCAAACAAACAGCAACAAAAAGCCCCTTCTTAGCACCATCGTATCTTTCTTCTCTCTTCCTGTCAGAGCTCATGATGCTTTTGGGCCCAGTGTAGTTGAACTTCCCACTCTCCTTTCTTTCCTAGATTTTCTTCAGTACCAATCTAATCCTAAAGACTACTGGTGAATTTTGCCAAATCCCTCTTTTTAAAACATGGGTGTAGAGGCCGGATGTGGTTGCTCACATCTGTAATCCTAACACGCTGGGAGGCCGAGGCCAGAGGATTGCTTGAGGCCGGGAGTTCAAGAGCAGCCTGAGCAAGAGGAAACCCCCATCTCTACAAAAAAATACAAAAATTAGCCGGGTGTGGTGGCACACACCTATAGTCGGGGTTGCAGTGAGCTATGATGACACCACTGCATTCTAGCCCAGGCAGCAGGGCAAGACCCTGTCTCACAAACAAACAAACAAAACCAAACAAACATGAGTCTAGAGAATATAGAAGAAAAGAAATTTGCTTTAAAACAAGTAGCTCTTTTGGGAATTGCAGCTCAAAGTAGACCCATTGAAATTAATGTTATTTTTCAACTTAAAAAATGAACCCAAGGAGGAATTTTTCAGGGATAAATAATGCTTACAAGGTCGATAATGGTAAGCAGAAAAAGATGCTACAGAGCAGCAGTCCCCAACCTTTTGTGGCACCAGAGACCAGTTTCACGGAAGACAATTTTTTCACTGATGGTTGCCAGGATGGGAGGGTGGGGGGCCTGGTTTCTGGATGATTCAAGCACATCACATTTATTGTGCAGTAAAACGTCTCTGCTGATGATAATCTGTATTTGCCGCGGCTCCTCAGCACTAACATCACCGCCTCAGCTCCACCTCAGATCATCACGCGTTAGATTCTCATAAGGAGCGAGCAACCTAAATCCCTCAAATGCACAGTTTACAGTAGGGTTTGTGATCCTATGAGAATCTAATGCCGCCGCTGATCTGACAGGAGGCAGGGCTTATGTAAAGCTTCACTCACTTGCCCTCCGCTCACCTCCTGCCGTGCGGGTGGGGATGGGGGTGGGGATAGAGGAGGACCACAGCTATAGAGTGATGACATCTATCCAATCATACAAAAAACTCCAGAACCTTGTGTTTATTTCAGATCTCATTATTAATAGAAAGATTTGCAGAACCGTGGGGGTATTGGTAAGATTTTTAACAAACAGTAGGCCTGGACAGCAACATTAGCTAGTTATATAAGTAAAGATTATAACAACAAAAAGTGAGAAAATGAAACATTGGAGATATAAATATTCAGAGAAATAATTAATTTAGCCTTGTCCTTGGATAGGAAAGAATCAAGGAATAGCTATCAAAAGGAAAAAGGGAAAAGACATTGAAGGCATGTGGACTCCACGGTAGCATGTCAACTTGAGAATGCGTCGCTGGGGAAAGACGGGATGAAAGGGAGTGAGAGGAACCAATCTATTTTCACTGTCTTTGTTACCCTCTGGATGGAATGTCACTTGATTACAGTAATAGCCTCCTGCCACATCCCAAGAATGTTCTTTATCCCTAAATATTGTGGAGAATCTTCTTTTTCCTATAAAATGATTATGAATAACTAAAATTTATGCTTCATTTCACATATTGATAGTATAAACTCCTGCACAGAATAGCAGAATTCAAACGTTCTTAAGTTAGCAATCGAGTAAAATACTCTGTCACATAAAAAATAAACACATAATCTGGGTGTGGTAGCATGTACCTGTAGTTCCAGCTACTCAGGTGGCTGAGGCAGGAGAATCACTAGAGTCCAGGAGTTTGAGGCCAGCCTGGATAACATAACAAGACTCTATCTCTGAAAAAAAATAATAATAAAATAATAAAAACACTGGTTTTTCAAAAAGTTAAACATAGAATTACCACATGATCCAGCAATTTTACTTTCCTTACAGTATATAACCAAAAGAATTGAAAGCAGGGACTCAAACACACTTGTACACCAATGTTCAGACCAACATTATTCACAATAACCAAAAGGGAAACACCCCAAATGTCCATGGATGGATCAATAGATAAACAAAATTTGGTACAGGCCGGGTGAGGTGGCTCACATCTCTAATCCTAGCACTCTGGGAGGCCAAGGTGGGAGGATCATTTGAGCTCAGGAGTTTGAAACCAGTGTGAGCAAGGGCAAGACTCCATCTCTGCTAAAAATAGAAAAATCAGCCAGCATCGTGGTGCACGCCTGTAGTCCCAGCTACTTGGGAGGCTGAGGCAAGACAATGGCTTGATCCCAGGAGTTTGAGGTTGCAGTGAGCTACGATGACACCACTGCACTCTACCCAGGGTGACAGAGCTGGACTCCATCTCAAAAAAAAAAAAATGTGGTACATACATACAATGGAATATCATTTGGTCTTAAAAAGAAATGAAATTCTAATACATGCTACAACATGGATGAAACTTAAAAACACACTGTTAAGTGAAATAAACCAGACACGAAAGGACAAATATTGTATGATTCCACTATATGAGATACCAGAATAGGCAAATTCATAAAGATAGAAAATATAATAGAGATTACCAGAGGCTGGAGGAAGAGTGAAATGTGGAGTTATTAAACCATGGGTACGGTTTCTATTTGGGATGATAAATAACTTCTGGAAATGGATAATGGTGATGGTTGCACAACACGGTAAATATACTTAATGCTATTGAATTATAAATTTAATTTATGGTTAAAGTGGTAAATTTTATGTTGTGTATATTTAATCACAATAAAAATATATATTAAAAAAACAAAAAACACTAATAGTATTTAACCACTACAGAAATTTTGAAAAATACCATAGCTTCATACCAAAAATGGCTCTTATTTTCAAATGTGTATTATATTTAATCTCTCTGAGCATATAATTCAATTTTAGCTGTATGTGATTTTCAAACTTTGAAATGATTCAGTTTTTCCAATTCCTGAGCAGTCAGGGCTAGACTACTGAAGGCTCTGCAGGGGAAAAATATTCCCTGCTGTTAACCAAACAAAGTTAAACAGAGTTCTTAATAAACTAATTTTAAAAATCTTCTCTGTATAGTATGGGGCCTTTTTCAAATGTAAATGACTACAAACCTTTTAGCATCTCTCTGATCCAGTGTTCCTCAGGACACAGTTTGTGGAATATTGCTAACCAGTCACTTTAATGGTATAATCTGAAGATTGTCCTCCACAATTGATTGATTGATTGATAAATTTATTTCCTTGTTCATTCATTATTTTATTCTTTCTGACATGTATGAATCAATCTAACACTTATTTATTGAGCACCAACATTATGCTAATCGCTTTGCTAGGTGCCATTCAATGTCCTGGTGAGCTTCCTATTCTTAGACATAAATAATCTGAAATACCTTCTGTTTACCGTTCACAATTATCCCTGGACCTATCCAATTAAAGATTTGCCCAGTTTCACTTGGATCCATTGCACTTTATTTTATGAAAGAGAAGAGAGAAGAGAAGCTTCTCAATTGGGATTGGCCAGGGTCCAAGATGTGGAAGGAAGAGCTTTTCTTCACCCACTGTGCCAAGGACCTCTGCTCCTTGGCTCTTGAACAATGGAGAGCTTGCTTTCTCTGCGAGCACCACAGGTTCATGACACGGGACCATCTCAACTTTTTGTTTAAGTGGATCTGGGGTTTCTGGGCCAGAAACATGGAATAGACTATTATTTGGGACTCTTCTCTCTCTGGAATCCTGTTTTCCTAAGAGAGTAATCTCCTTGTCTTCCATGTCCCAGAGGCTTATGCATTTATTCATCGAAAATATACAGGTATCTCCAAGAGCTTGTATCTTTTTTTTTTTTAACTAGGGTCTATGAATACAAAAATGAATAAAATTTTTTCCTTGACTAGAAAAACTAGACACATACAAACCTAACAAAGATGCACTGGGATAGTGATGTGCTATTAGCATCATCTACTGAGTTACGGCAACTCCAAATGTCTATTGAATGCTCGTTATGTGTCAAACATTGTTCTAAGTATGTTCCTTGTGTTATCTCGTACAAATTTATCCATAACGAACTTAGGAGGTAGTTATTTACATTACCTCATTTTATAGATAAAGAAACAAGTTCACAGTTATACTACTAATAAATGGTAGAGTTGGGATTAGAATCCAAGCAGTTTGACTCTAGAATTATCATTATTTTATGATGCTTCTTTCATGTTAATATAAGACAATAGAGGAGAAGCCTGTCCTGTGAAAAATCACAGTGTAGGTCCTACTTGAGCTGGGTCTTGATGGATGAGTCATATTTCATTCATTAAGTACCAGGAAGATGTATGTGTGGGGGGGCACCAGGGCAGGGAGGAAGGCATTCTTGCACATATGGTTGTGTAAGTTGCCCAGCCAAGAAAGTGGAGGGAGGAGGCTAGAATCTACACCCCCTCTGCTCACCAGGCTGTGGATCCTGGGGTGGGTCTTCACCCACTTGGGGGAAAGGATGTAATTTGCATGAAGGTACTTATATATTGTTCTTCCCTTCTGGTTTTTGGGAGTAGTCTTGTGGGATGGATGAACTGTAAATTAACATTTAAACTAGAAAACTTTACGTTAAGGGCTCTTTTTGTGCTTGTCTTGTAATTCTTGTGTCATAATTCTAGCACTTTATTATGTTTTATTTTTTTGAGACAGAGTCTCACTCTGTCACCTTGGGTTCTCACTCTTGCTTAGGTTGGTCTCGAACTCCTGAGCTCAAGCGATCCTCCCACCTCAGCCTCCCAGAATGTTAGGATTACAGGCATGCCACCACACCTGGCCCTAATTCTAGCACTTTATATACTAAGTGTCGTCAAGGGTGCCATAATGGCCTGCCTTCCCTTCTAGTACCCCCTATTCCAAAATTAATTCTTCCTTTTCCCTAACCGTAAGAAAATTCCCACACTTTTAAATGCAACTAGAAACTGATTGGTTCCTTCATTGTTTGTGTTGAGGTATGAATGACTGATGATCTTCCCTAAAGCTTTAAAAAGAGATTGTTTATTAATAAAAAGAACTTGCAATTAGTAAAGTGCTTTTACTAGGGGGCAGATGTTTTTGGGTAGAGGGAATAATTTGACAGCTTGTGGGCAAAATTAAGATGTTGAGCCATTTGTATTCTGTTTTGGTTTAAGAACCTACAATTGAAAAAAAAAAAAAAGAACCTACAGTTGTAGTTCTCCTACTTGGTCTCTCCTTGCAACTAATCCAGGAAATATATTATCAAATGCATGATTTAGTTGTTTTAGATATCTCTTGCCCCTCCATAGGCCATCAGTCACCTCTGTTTCTTTGCTCTTCTGGGAGTTGGTCTGCTGCTTGATTGACGATTGTCCCTAGCTCACATTCCCATGGATCCTTTTCCCGGATCCACTCCAGGAAAAGTCATCTCCAGTCCCAGCTTGTGTAGATTGAACCAGACCAAGATGATTTTCTTGAACATTCACTGTGATGATCTGTGCTCACTCCACTATCTAAATGAATATAAACTCCACGTTATATAGGGTTGTATATAGGTTGTTGTTCATAGCAACACAGCAGGGTGGTTGTTTAGGCCAAGAAATGTTCTATTGCCTTCCCTCTCCTAAGGTTTTCTTTTAAAGTGCAAATACTAGAAGTGTGAATAGCACTTTCAACTAATTTACACTGAGGTGTTAGTGACTTTTGTGAGGGCCTTTTTTTCCCTCAGTAGGAACTTAGGGAGGGAATGAGAGGAGGGAAGAAAGAGAAAGGAAGAAGCAAAGAGGCAACCAAAAAAGGAACAGAGGAATGATCATAATTGAAGATGAAAAAACATAAAGACTAACTTTATCCTGTGGATAATTTTTACTTTGGAACAACATTTTAGAATAACACCTAAGGGAAATACATTAAACAAGTTTCCTCCTTAACTCATATGTCTAAGGAAATCAAGGAGACTTATTGTGAATCCCAGGTATCCAAATACACAATTTAGAAGTGCTGTTCTAGACATTTCATTGTATGTGAGGCAAACTTTCCTACTCTTTTTTTCCTTTTTTAAATTTTATTTTAAATTTAAAAAAATTTAGGGGATACAAGAGTTTTTTGTTACATGGATGAATTGTATCATGCTGAAGTCAGGGCTTTCTGTGTCAGTCAGGAGAATGGTGCACATTGTACCCAATAGGTAGCTTTTTATCCCTCACCCCTCTCCTATCCTCACCCCTTCTTAGTTTCTGATGTTCATTACAGTTCTTTAGACCATATGTATCCTTCATTTAGCTCCCACTTACAAGTGAGAACATGTGGTATTTTTTTTTCCATTCCTGAAATATTTCACTTAGAATAATCATCTCTGGTTCCATCCAAGTTGCTACAAATGACATTATTTCATCCTTTTTATGGCTGAGTAGTACTCCACGTTTTATACATATACCACATTTTCTTTATCCACTCATCAGCTGAAGGGCACTTAGGTTGGTTCTTTATCCTTGCAATAATGAATTGTACTGTGATAAACATTTGAGCACAGTATCTTTTTGATAAAGTGACTTCTTTTCCTTTGGGTAGCTATTTAGTAGTGGGATTGCTGGATCAAATGGTAGGTCCACTTTTAGCTCTTTGAGGAATCTGCATACTGTTTTCCATAGTGCTTGTGCTACCTTACATTCCCACCAACAGTATATAACCATTTCCTTTTCACCACATTTGTGCCAACATCTATTGTTTTTTGATTTTTTAATAATGGCAATTCTGACATGGGTAAAGAGGTATCTCATTGTGGTTTTAATCTGCATTTCCCTGATAATTAGTGATGTTGAGCATTTTTTGATGTTTGCTGGCCATTTGTCTACCTTGTTTTGAGAAATATCTGTGTCTTTTGTCTACTTTTTCATGGGGCTATGTGTTTTTTTCTTGCTGATTTGTTTGAGTTCTTTTTAGATTCCGAGTTTTAGCCCTTTGTTGTATGTACAGTTTGCAAATATTTTCTCCCATTCTGTAAATTGTATATTTACTCTGTTGATCATTTCCTTTGCTGTGCAGAAAAATTTTAGTTTAATTAAGTCCCATTAATTTATTTTTGTTGTTGTCATATTTGCTTTTGGGGTCTTAGTCATAAATTATTTCCCTAGGCCAAAGTCTATCAGAGTTTTTCCTACATTTTCTTCTAGAATTTTTATGGTTTCAGGTCTTACATTTAAATCTTTAATCCATCTTGAGTTAATTTTTGTATATGGTAAGAGATAGAGATCCAGTTTCAATTCTTCTGCATGTGGCTATTTAATTTTCACAGTGCCATTTATTGAATAGGGCATCCTTTTCCCAGTATATGTTTTTGGCTGCTTTGTTGAAAGTCAGTTGGTTGTAGCTGTATGACTTTATTTCTGGGTTCTCTCTTCTGTTCCATTGGTCTATGTGTCTATTTTTATATGAGTACCATACTGCTTTGGTTATTATAGCCTTGTATAGTATAATTTGAAGTCAAGTAATACGATGCCTCCAGATTTGTTCTTTTTGCTTAGGATCACTTTGGCTATTTGAGGTCTTTTTTGGTTCAATATGTAGTTTAGGATTATGTTTTCTAGATCCATGAAAAATGACATTGGAATTTTGATGGGAATTGCGTTGAATCTGTATATCACTTTGGGCAGTATGAACATTCTAACAATGTTGATTCTTCTAATTCATGAGCATAAGATGTTTTCCCAACTGTTTATGTTATCTGTAATTTCCTTCACTAGTGTTATCTAGTTCTCCGTGTAGAGATCTTTCATATCTTTGATTCAGTATACTCCTGGGTATTTTATTTTCTTTGTTGCTACTGTAAATGCTACTGAGTTCTTGATTTGACTCTCAGCTTAATTGTTATTAGTATATAAAAATGCTATCAATTTGTGTACATTAATTTTGTAACCTGAGGCTTTACTGAACTTATTTATCAATTCTAGGAGTCTTTTGGAGGAGTGTTTAGGGTTTTTTAGGTATAAGATCATATCATTAGCAAAAAGAGTTAATTTGACCTCCTCTTCCCTCATTTGGATGCCCTTTATTTCTGTGTCTTGCTTTCTTGCTGTTTGGAACCTCCAGTACTATGTTGAATAGAAGTGGTGACTATGGGCACTCTTGTCTTGTTCCAGGAGGAATGCTTTCAAATTTTCCCCATTTATCCATTCAAGATGATGTTGGCAGTGGGTTTGTCATATATGGCTTTTATTATTTTGAGGTACGTTCTTTCTATGACAAGTTTGTTGAGGTTTTTATCATGAAGGGATGCTGGATTTTATCCAATGCCTTTTCTGAATCTGTTGAGATGATCATATGGTCTTTGTTTCTAATTTTGTTTATGTGGTGAATCACATTTGTTGATTTGCATATACTGAACCATCCTTGCATCCTTGGGATGAAGCCCACTAGATCATGGTGAATTATCTTTTGATGTGCTGTTGAATATGGTTTGCTAGTATTTTGTTGAGGATTTTTGCATCTATGTTCATAAGGGATATTGAATGACAAACATGACAAAGGCATCCAAAATCTATGGAATATAGTAAAAACAGTGTTAAGGGGGAAATTCATAGCCTTAAATGCTTACATCAGAAAGACAGAAAGATCGCAAATTAACAATCTAATGTCACATCTCAAGGAACTAGAGAAAGAACAAACCAACCCAAAGCTGGGAGAAAAAAAGAAATAACAAAGCTCAGAGAAGAGCTAAGTGGAATGGGAATCAAAAAAAAAATATATAGGCTGGGTGCCATTGGCTCACACCTATAATCCTAGCACTCTGGGAGGCCGAGGCAGAGGATCGCTTGAAGTCAGGAGTTCGAGACCAGCCTGAGCAAGAGTGAGACCCTGTCTATACTAAAAATAGACAGAAATTAGCTGGATAACTAAAAATATATAGAAAAAATTAGCCGAGCATGGTGGCACATGCCTGTAGTCCCAGCTACTCAGGAGGCTGAGGCAGAAGGATTGCTAAGTCCAGGAATTTGAGGTTGTTGTGAGCTAGGCTGACACTATGGCATTCTAGTCTGGGCAACAGAGCAAGACTCTGTCTCCAAAAAAAAAAAAAAAAAAAAAAAATACAACACAAAGGATCAACGAATGAAACATAAACTTAGATAAAAAGTTTATCTAAAAAAGAAACAAACAAAAAAAAGATAAACAAAATTGATAGACCATTAACTAGATTAACCAGAAATAGAAAAGACTCAAATAAGCTCAATCAGAAATGAAAAGAGAGACATTACAACTGGTATCACAGAAATACAAAATATCATTTATGACTACTATGAAAACATCTATGCACACAAACTAGAAAATCTAGAGGAAATGGATACATTTTTGGAAACACATGATCTCCAAAGCTTGAATCAGGAAGAAGTAGAAACCCTGAACAGATCAATAATGAGTAGTGAGATTGAAACAGTAATAAAAAATCTTCCAGCAACAAAAATGTCCTGGACCAGATGGATTCACAGTCAAATTCTACCAGACCTACAAAGAATTGGCACCTCTTCTACTGAAACTGTTCCATGACATCAAGAAGGAGGGAATCCTCCCTAACTCATTCTACAAAACCAGTTCACCCTGATACCTACTCTTGATACATAATAAATAAGGTTCTTCTTTATATAACTCGTGGATCCTGCGAATTTTTTAAAGTTTGTGAAATGACAAAAACATTTTCTCAAAGTGTGACAATATTATTTATGCCTTGTGAAATGTTTGAGATTAGAAACATAATTCCTCTAAGCTATCTAAAGAAAAAAGGGATCTCTTGCAAAGGTGCAGGGTATCTCACAGAACTCAAGGGCAAAAGATATAGCTGGATCTGCCCAAGGACTGTAGCTGAGGACTGAAAAGTTGTCAGTGACTCAGGCAACACTTGGGGATACTTTTACTTTTTTTCAATTGAATCCTCTCCTCTACTACACTTTCACAACAGCCTTAATTTTCCTTGTCTCTATGTTTCTGCTCTCTTTTTGAAAAGTAGCTTTCTTAACTCCACTTTTACCTGGCACATTATGTAGGGTTGCCAGACTTAGAAAGCAGAAATACAGCCTGCTCGTATTTCATCTGGCAACCCTAAAATCACGCCTAGCCAATCCAGAGCCCTCATTTCCTGAGTCTACCTGACCCATAACCCAGGCTAATTTATAAGAGTCGCTGTGTCCTTATTCAAAAGTCAGGAAGGTGAATTTAATTAGTCCAGCTTAGGACACTGTCCAACCCTTGATCACATCCTATGTTGGCAGAATGTGTAGGCAAGAGAATCACAGGGCCCTTCTCTATAGGTGGGAAGCATTATCAGAAAAGGGAAAAGTGCAGGTAAGTCAGCCCAAAATGTTATCTAGTAGATAAGTAAACATTACTATTCATAAAGGAATTGCTTTTATGAGTTTCTTGAGTACATAGGCCAAGTTTTATTGGTCTTTGTATTTCCTGGTTCTTGGCATCCGGTGTTCTATACATGTAGGTGAATTCCTGAGACAAGAAAAGTTTCAAAAATTCTTCTTCTTCTTCTTCTTTTTTTTGTTTTTGGAGACATGGTCTTCCTCTGTAACCTGGCTGGAGTGCATAGCTCACTGCAACCTCCAATTCCTGGGTTCAAGAGATCCTCCTGCCTGAGTCTCCTGAGTACAGGCATGGGCCACCACATCCAGCTAATTTTTTCAAAAGGTTTTTGTAGAGAAGAGGTCTAGCTATGTTGCTCAGGCTGGTCTCGAACTCCTGACCTCAAGTGATCCTCCCGCTTTAGCTTCCCAAAATGTTAGGATTACAAGCGTAAGCCACTGCTCCCAGCCCAAAATTATTCTATTAATTTGGATATCCAAAAATGTGAATCAAGAGCAAAGCAACTTTCCAGAAGTAGTATTCCAAGTTGCTAACCATATTGACTTTAGCAGGTGATATACAATAAGGGATCAAATGGGGAAGAACAGTGTCCTGGAGGAGATAAGAGTTGCTGAAAAGCTCGGTGACTTAAAAATAGATCAAATATTTTCTCCTCAGCACATTTTTATCAAACAGGTATCTTTTAAAAGGTAAAAAAGTTACTCCAGCAAAGTTAACATATTAGCCAATCACTAAGAGGACAATTATTTTATTAAAATTTCAGATTAAATGTTTTTCTCATAATAAAACATTTTAAAAATAAACCTCTTGTAATGGGCCATTGCTCTTTTATTTTCTTCTCTTTTGGCCATTCATAAAACTCTTTACATGATGATTTAAACCATTTTTCAGGTTTCTTTATGCATAGTAGTAGCTAATGACCTTTTATTTATTACTTATCACTTATATGCTGCTAATCAAATGTAGGATAAAATCATCTGTTTTAACATCTACAGCGCCGATGGCTAAACGTCATGGTTCCATCCATCCACTTGGGGTCATAATGTTAGAGGAGGAAGAGCATGGAGGGAAGGAAATGGAACTTAGAGCACGTGACCTGGGCTTGAAGACACATGATTTGGGTTTAAACCCCTGGTCTACTTGCTACTTACTGTAAAGCCGTAGGCATATCATAACCTCTCTAAGTCTCGGTTTCTATGAAGCAGGGATAAATATGGCTGTCCTGGCCATCTGTCTGCATCATTAATCAAATGAGATAATGCAGGTGAAAGTGTTTTGCAAACGATAAAACACTTCACAAACAAGATTCTTCTTACTGTTATTGTCCAATGAAAGATGCTTATAAATCATATTACTCTCTAAGAAAAAACACATTACTATATTGATGGTTCCTATGAGCTAGAGGTACAAGCTATAAAGAGAGAATTATTCAAGGAAAAATAAACTTCTTGAAATGAGTATTACTATATGTACCATCTTTAAGTACAAAATTATTTCTATTGCTTATTTTTTTAATGTGTAATGTAAGATGAACAGAAAGTATGCTAAACTTGGTAGAAATATGAGCCCCTAACACAACAAAAAATGCAGGTAACAAATGCTCATGGTTTTGGTCTGTAACAACGGTTTGTATTGTTGAAGGTAGGAATCTTGGAAGCCTACCCTGTTTTATTTCCATCCTTGTGCCACTGTAGCATCCCTCGTTTTTGTTGGAATCCCAGAAGAAAAGAAGAACATAGCTGTTAGCCTCACATAGAGACCTTAAGATCAGTGTCTACTGTCTTTTCATTTCATTTTTTCTCTAAGATCTTAAGCCTCCCTATTTAGAGAAAATGAGAAATCACTCGTTCTCACAAATGGTGGGAGACTTGCAGAAAAGCAAAACTTTCTCTACTGCTGAAAGCTCCGTTCTTCTTGGAATGAAGTGTGGACCATATCGGCTCTGGCTATGGCAATTTTCAGGTTCTAACTGGGGCCTGACATACACAGGTGCCCAATAAATAATTATTGAATGGATGAATTGATTGTAGCATGGCCGAATTATTACAATCTCAAGAAGAGACATCAATATCTTTTTGTTAATTAATTCATTTGACTATATAATGATGATATTCCAAGGACTTTGATCTTGAAATCACCTATAGATACAATTCCTCAATATAGAGTAGTTGTGGAACAGAATAATATTATTAAATCAAACACTTGTGACTTGCCTTATTTGGGGAACACTTGTAAATATCCATTTTGAATATCGATAAGGTAATGTCCTCTTTTGTAGTAATGGTTTTATTAGTTTTTATTATTTAAAATGTTAAAGTCAGTTGAATTCATGTCTAGCCAAACTGAATTGACTTTCAAGTCTGTGCTGTTAAGTTTGAACTGATTAACATTTACAAAAGAAAGGCTAGCAGGCTATTTCCAGGCAAGTTTTACATTTGCAAGTTATGGAAAGATTGCTTATTTTAAACAGTGAGATTGATCTGGGGGTGATGAACTTTTAAAACAAGATGGACTATGGCTTATTAGAACTGAAGACACAGAAAATGAATTATGAAAACAAAATCTAGGAAGGATAGAGTTGCATTGATGGGCAGTTTTTAATATAAAATGTAAGCACTGTTATTATTCTATTTCTTTTGTTAGAGTCATAGATTTTATACTTGGAACATTTGAACTAGTTAGTATATCAGGTTTGCTCATGTACTTAATGCAGAGCCTGCAATTGCTTGTCATTTTATGATATTTTATTCATTTCATGCTATCGTTTACCATCACTGTCCAGGTTGATAGAATTCTGCCCCTTGTTTATAGTGAAAATTTTCTTTCATTATTCTTGCCAGAAAAAATGAACTGCACTGTGTTGCTTTCCTCTGTGACTTGCCTCTTGCTTCGGTCCCAAGTTTCTGCCTAACTGGTTGGAGGAATACTTCTGGGCTTGCCACTGTTGTTTGTTTAATCAGGTCCAGGTCATGGGAACAGAGCAATGATTCTGAGAATGATTTGTCCTCAGCTGTGGTCTGGCCACTCCAGAGAATAGCCACAGCATCCTGTCTCAAAGCACGGGACATGTAGCCCTGGGAAATCATTCTGGGAAAAAACCTGAAAATTAATGTGAAAATAGGGAAGGCTGATGGGTAGACCAGAACAAAATATCTGCCATGCTTGAAGGGTAATTGCCATTGGTCACATACTTTACCTCAATTGTCTTACCTTAGTTGAAATGAATATAGTATGTTTTTTATTGCTTCTAGTTCATAAGCAATTGCATTCACATATTAGTCAAATCTTTCCCTTTTTGGGGGGTGGGGGACAGAGTCTTGTTCTGTTACCCTGCCTAGAGTGCAGTGGCGTAATCGTAGCTCACTGAAACCTCAAACTCCTGGGCTTCGAGTGATTCTCCTGCGTTGGTTTCCTGAGTAGCTGGGACTATGCCCAGCTAGTTTTTCTATTTTTTTGTAGAGAAGGGGGTCTCACTCTTGCTCAGGTTGGTCTTCAACTCCTGGCTGCAAGTGATCCTCCCACTTCAGCCTCCCAGAGTGCAGGATTACAGGTGTGAGCCACCACACCAGGCCAAATCTTTTCCTTTTGGATTCCGTCAAACCTATTTCTGTAAAGTTTTACTGAATTGATTATAATTGGATTGTGTAATTATTAATTCACTTATCAAAATAAAATTTCTCTAGCAGAGAAATAGATACAACCTTTTTTTTTTTTAAAAAAAGCTTACATTATAATAGAGGAAACATTTTGACATTCTCCAACGATGTCTCTGGGTATTGAAAATAAAGGCAGACCATTAGCATAATGGAACAGTAGCATGATATCTCTGCCTTCATGTTTGCTCCCATATATGATAGATTTAGTAATTGCATAAACGTCTTTTGCTTTCCATACTTCAACATGCCACTGAGGTTTTGTAAAATTACATCTAAGAATCACTTTTGTCCCATTTGAAGCAGGAAAAACGTCCCACAGAGAGTAATTAGAGTTTCCTTTTTTTCCCACGAACCTTTTCTTAAAAGATAATTTGCTGACCCCAAAAGGATTTGTGAGACAATAAAGGATAATTACTTAAAATGGATGCTGTGGAACATGCAAATAAAAAGAAACCATTGAGGAATGGTAATATTCCTTGGATATTACAAATTCAAGTATGCTTGTTTATTGTCAAGTCGAAACATTATTTATTTTATTTTATTTTTTAAGACAGGGTTTTACTCTGTTGCCTGGGCTAGAGTACAGTGGCATGATCATAGCTCACAGCAATCTCAGACTCCTGGGCTCAAGAGATCCTCCTGCCTCAGCCTTCCAAGGAGCTGGGGCTACAGGCACAAGCTACTGTGCCTGGCTAATTTTTTGGTATTTTTTGTAGAGACGTGGTCTCACTGTGTTGCTCAGGCTGGTCAAAACACTATTAAGATAAACCTTGGCATATGCACAAGATTCCTAATGACTGACTTATGATTTTTGTAAACCCAGGTAAAACGCAATATCGGGGAAAATCTGGTCTTTATTGGGCAATACAGTCAAGGGTGGGGTTTGGTGTGGTAAGAAATAAGGTTCTCATAACATCCTAGTGAAAGTTCAGTGGCCAGAGGAAAAAAAAATAAGTCTTTTGTGTCCTTATCATGTTTGTGTAATAGAAAAAAATCACTGCTCTAAAAAATTGTGCAATAGAAAGTATTCATAGTTAGAGCTTTAAAAGATTGCAAGACACAAGACATGCATGTCATTTAACTATGAGATGATTTACCTGTTCAAACATGTTTTTGCTGTCCCTGGGTATTCCTCAGAAGTTCAAGTGTCATTACAATCAAGATTTTAAGTACTTAACACCATATATAGCATTTGTATAATTACTTTTTTTTAGATAGTTAAAATAGAACAATAAGGTTTGCTTTAGAGTTATATACATGCATATAAAACAAATGGCATTTCCTAAGATTATGATTCCAAGTGTTAATTTTTAGCTGTAAAAATAAATTAATTTTGCTAATAAAAATCTATCTTGCCCACTAGTGCTGAAATTTAAAATGTATTAGGTAATCAACCTTTATCAGAATATATGCAGGTCAACTGTTGGTTAACTTGGGGATTACACATAAACTCTTAGGCAGATTTAAAATATGATAAGTTTGTTGAGACAATATCCAAACCTTTTTGCCCTCATTTGGCAGTCTTTCAAGGAATATAAATATATGTTTTAAATCTGCTCTCCTCCAAATCTTACTGAATTGGTTAAGGTTCCCAATATTAGAGTACTTGTAGTACATGAAGAAAGTAAACCAAATAATTGAATACTATCTCTATATTGCAGGAATAACCAGATTTCAAATTAAGGATAGAGAAGCTTCTAGAAGTTTTTTTCTTTCTGACTAAACCTACCACACCCATCAGAAGAGGACAAAGTTCAATGTGTGAGTGAGTAAAGCTTCCTTTATTGCAGTGGCTCACAGATGTTTTTTTTTTTTTTTTCAGTGACTCTATTGCCAACACAATGCCCTATACCCCATGCTCTTCTTTCCCATAATAAGTACTTTTTTGAAGGTTATTTCTGAAGCGGTTTAAAAGCCAGACAGCCCCTTACTAACTTAATAATTCCCAAAGCTAACATCAGTTTAGTACTCCAAGTATACAAACATGACGGTCTTAGGAGTTATCCACTAAATTTCACTGTGATAGGATAGTGCTTGAATATAAGAAAAGGGGGAAATACAAGTCTTTAACGCCCTTCTGCCTACAAAAGGGGAAAGTCACATAGAAATAGCTATGCTTTAAAAAATGTTAATGATACAATTGTGGCAGTGATCTAGGACTATGGATCCTAGCGGTTAGACATTTTTGATGGTTGCAGAAGGGGATAAAGTATTCTAAACTACTAAGCATTCCTACCTGCAACTCCTTCACTGACAGCGCAAGGTGAACGTGTCTCGGGGTTGTCAACCTCCTTTCTTCCAGAAGGACTTGTATTTCTTGAGCTAAGTGTTCATATATTAAGCAAATGACAATTTTTAGTTTGGTATTTGTAAAATTAAGTGCCCACTGTTATCCTTGGGGAAGCCCATTGACAGAGTCTGCTGAATTCTCTGGGGGCTACATGCCCCCTCTCAGAAGAGACTTTGATTCCATGACCTGGCTCTACCTCTCTTAGCTGAGCCTGAGGCAGAGTTTGGGGTGACGGTACTTGTGAGAGAAAAGAGATTGAGAAGAGGAGCTTCTGTCTAGAGAAGATTAAGTAATTTGACCATGCCAGCAGACTGGAGCCCAAGGAAAGGGTGCACCAGGAAATTCTCTGTGAAAAGGTATGCCAACAGATTCTAGGTTCTGGGGTGAACATCTCACGTCGATGTTCATATTTTCCTTTTCTTTATTATTAATATAATCCCTTGCAGCTTATCCAGGCCGTAGAAAATATGCTGAAACGTTGGTTAGTAGCGTTTTCTGGATTCAAGGTGGGGAGAATCCACTTGTATGCTTTTGAGGCCATCTGTGCCTACACTTTGAGAAGGCTGAGGCGTCTGGAAAGCCCCGGTCAGGAGTGATCAGTGGAGAAATCTGAAGCAGCAGCGTGGAGGGAGTTGACCCAAAACACTCAAGGTGGATTTGAACATGTGAGAACTTAACTGAGTATCTTCATAAAGTCTGGGGGAGGAGATAGACTCCCTGTGTTTTCTTGGATGGAGGCTCTAATCCTTCTTATTCAGATATTAAAGAGAAGGGTGATTTGGAAAGGCTAGAAAAGTTGTGTTATACAATTCATTTCATAAGAATGTAAGAAATGAAACCCATGTTCCACTGGTGAACTAGTATCAGACAGTAAGTTAACAAGATCATGTTAGCCAATTCCAGAACAACTTGGAGGATAAAGAGAAGAAGTTTTAAATATAAAAGTCTGCTGTAATCCTAGCACTCTGGGAGGCCGAGGCGGGTGGATCGCTCAAGGTCAGGAGTTCAAGACCGGCCTGAGCAAGAGCGAGACCCCATCTCTACTAAAAATAGAAAGAAATTAATTGGACAACTAAAAATATATAGAAAAAATTAGCCAGGTATGGTGGCACATGCCTGTAGTCCCAGCTACTCGGGAGGCTGAGGCAGGAGGATCCCTTGAGACCAGGAGTTTGAGGTTGCTGTGAGCTAGGCTGACGCCATGGCACTCTAGCCAGGGCAACAGAGCCAGACTCTGTCTCAAAAAAAAAAAAAAAAAAAAAGTCTGTTACTTCTTCACTAAATGTGACACCTTTACTAATGTGAAGAAACATATACAAAAATATACAAGCATGCAAAGAGAATAGTTTTAAATAGACATTAATAAAAAATTATACAAGGACTACTGTTTGCTCATCGTGGTGGGAAATGCAAAAAAACCTAGAAAACACATTTCTTCCCTTGAGAAATTTACCATTATAAAGCCTAATTTGCACTACAATCGAGAGACATAGATGAGAGACCGAAGAAAGCATGTACAGAAATCCATCCCTTTCTTCCTGGAAGGGGCACACCTCCCTAGACGGTAATGACCAGGAAGGCATAGAATGTGATGACTACTCTCAGACCAGAGAGGAGAGGGCAGTGGTCGTTCTCCAGAAGAACTGTTGAGGTGTCAGTGGGACACAGCTGGGCCCTCTACGTTGCCAGACTTCAGCAGAGGAAGGAAGCCTTGTTTGTTGCTCCTGAGCAGGGAGGAGAATGGAGCAGTCCACTAAGGGAGGGCCTGTGTCGTGCAGAAGTCCAGAGCAGGAACTCTAAAGCTATCCCGCCTGAGTTCAGACTTAGGCAAATTACTTCATTAATCTACTCATTTTTCTTCAATGACAAGACTCAATCTAGATGAATCGATAAAGAGGTGATGTTTTAGGACTTGCTCTGAATATTTCTACCGTGGGCTTAGATGAGGTTTTATGTGATAATTCTAGAAGGCAATTGGTTTCTGCCCCCTCTGGATTCATTTTGGAATTAAAATTAATCTTGGTTAAGAGCAATGGAATTCTGTCAAGGTGGCTTCCTTCCCCTGTAATTGAGGTTAGGTCTCTAGAGATGTGCTCCAGGGGCATTTCCAGGTTGATCAGCTGCAAATATGTTAATTGTAGACTAGCGGTGCCGTTGGAAGAATTTCTGTAGCCACCATGGTTTTTCTGCTACAGCCTGCTACCCAGTGACTCGGTAGTCTCACAGCGTGAAGGAAGCAATGGTAGAAGAAGAGCCTGCAAGTATTTCTACGCTGACTGGTATAAGAAAGTATGCTATCTGGTTAATTGAGAAGTGTTATAGAATCGTCTTGGTGTAATAATATTAACGGCAATATTCTATAAAACTAAATGAATTCTCTTGAGATTCTAATCTGGCTTTTTTTTTTTAAAAAGTGATATTTTATAAAAAATTGTACCATTTAGCCCAGAATGGTAGTGCGTGCCTGCAGTCCCAACTACTTGGGAGGTTAGGGTAGGAGGATTGCTTGAACCCCAGAGTTTAAGGCCAGCCCGAGCAATGTAGTGAGACCCTATTTCTTAAAAAAAAAAAAAAAGGGAAAATTTATATTACATTTAATTTCCTTCTTTAGAATGAAATTATGTTATGGTGGTAAAATTGTTCTATACTATATTAACTTTGTCTAACAACAGTAAGTTGTTTCTGTAATATAGTATTTTTCTGAGCTGATGTTAAAATGCAAACTAAAGTCCAGGAAAAGAAAGTTAGGAGAAAGGGAGAAAATATCAATCAAAAACAAATAAACAATAGTACACAGCTGCATATGGAAATGTGCTCCAAATATTAATATTTTTAACAAAGTATAGTTTTTATATTTATACTTGGAATACTTCAGGTTAGAGTTCCAGAAACTGCACTAATATTCATCTTGTCATTGCTCACATTTTCTTTAAGGTAATGCTATCCTTAGTTTTATAGATGGACAATATAAACTAAGGATTTTTTAAAAAATCATTGCAGGAAACAAAGCCAAGGCTCATGACTCTTGGTTTCTACTGTAGCCAGTAAGATATTCTCTTCTCTGAAAAAGTTCCAACTGTCTGAAATCTTTGATCTAGAACGTCGATTGGGAGAGGTCTTCCTGAAAGAAGTTACCTTTGGTGCTGTGCATTTACTATGGCTAGAGTAAAAATCTGCTTTTGCATTCTGACGCTTTTATTTGAGATTGACCTGTGAGACATTGCAAAATTCTGAAATTTGCCAGTGGTGGTAGTTCAGTTGCCTGGTCCCATTTGAAGTGTCTTTCTTTCCCGTATGTAGGTACTGCGCTATATTCGAAATCTCGCAATTTCCATTTCTTTGAGCCCCTCAGAGTTAAGAAACTTGGCTCCTTCATATTTGATTCCCAGAGTCAACTTGGTATCACGTGGTTGAGGATGACCTGAGCCCAAGGGCAAGCCACACGACGTCAAGATTAGGCCCTCCACAGTTCCCGTCCTTCTCAGCCCAAATGCTGATTGGACAGAGGAGTGGCAGATTTCTTAAATCAGCAGCAGATCATTTGAAGTTAGACTCACCTTAGTGCTTGGTGGACATGAAGTACTCATTTGCCTAATTTAAAATCTTAGGCCTGGCTGAGAAACACAGTAAAAACAGCAAAATTTGTTATACCCCTTAATATCTCAAAGCTCTGTAACCTGAGGCCCTTTCTCCTCGAGGACATTTCCTTGGCCTACGTAAGGAAAACTGCGTCTGTGTGGTAAATTGCACCAGTTTGCATGTTGTGGCTGCTCTCAGCCTCGCTAAGACCCACCTGGCCGGCACATTTGCTTACAAGACTGACGTTGGTGAGTCCTGCGTACCTTTGTAAGGCTTGCTTGGTCCCTGCACTTTCGCTGAGTGGTCCAAGTGGTTAAGAGATGTTTCTTGGAAGCCACATAGAAGCATATACAAGTAGAGTCCCCCACCCTCAGGACGAAGCCACCATAAATTACAGCTAGCATTCAACGTGACCGAAAATTCACGGTTTTACTCCCAGGCTGCAGCAGGCAAAAGCCGTCTGCCCATCTGTTAAGTCAGCTTGGCTAATATAAGCCTCTGCAAACCACTGAGGTGAAAATGCCCGGCCATACGCTAAAGTCTAAAGCCCTCCGCCACCTGTCCTAATATGCCCCTAAAAGCCTCTCCTGCGTATTTTTTTCTTTTTCTTCTCCTAATTCCAATTCTTCTGTTTTATTTCTCAATTCATCAAATTTTGGGGTCCCTGTGGAGGTTCAGCAAGTAATGTCCTTCTTTTCCTTTTGGATTCTGAACAAATTGAGAAATAAGGTAAAAGGATAAGACAGATGAAATGTTCAAACATCGCCGTCATTACCCATAAAGCCTAATTCAATAACCAAAGGGATGTCCTCACGCTGAAGCCAGTCCCACAGGAGAAGTCACAACAATGCAGGACTTGGAGTCCACATGGAGAGTTTTGATTCGCCACATTTGTTGGAGGTTAAGAAGGCAGTGGTACTAGTAATAGTTCAGATTAGCCTTATCCTGCTACACTGCTTCATAATTCAAAGAAATCTCATTTTTCTTAGTAATTTGGGATTCAGTAGGAATTCAACAGTACCCGTTGTATAGAATATGATATGAGTCAATGGAGTCTTTACCTTTTCTTATGAAGTTTAGGGTGTAACAAATACCTTTTGTTAATTACAGAAGCTTTGTGTCATTTTTCCGGAAACACTAGTCAGATCTGTTTTACATCAGCGGTCAGTTTAGCTACTTCTGGTAAACACCAGCTGGCTGGGTGCAGTGGCTCACACCTGTAATCCCAGCACTTTGGGATGCTCAGGCAGGAGGATTGCTTGAGGCCAGGAGTTAAAGATCAGCCTGGGCAACACAGTGAGACCCTATCTCTACAAAAATGAAGGAAAAAAACCTATCTGGGTAGGTAGGTGCATGCCTGTAGTCCCAGCTACTTGGGAGACTGTGACAGGAGGATCACTTCAGCACAGGAATTCGATACTGCAGTGAGCTATGGTCCTTCCACTGCACTCCTGCCTGGGTGACAGAGAGAGATCCTGTGTCAACCTCCAAACACCAGCCATGTTCTATTGCAGGCCTAGTTAGGCTTCCGGAAGAAGTTGAGTGGCATTTCAGCTTGGAAGATCTGTTTGTTATTGTTGTTTTTGTCATTGTAGCTGTTGGTGGTGTGTATTTGTATATGCATAGGTATGGCAATGAGGAGGGCAGAATTTTATGAGAAATACCTGTTTTTCGTAGTGAAGGCAGAACTTCAGTCATGGGAATGTGCCCTTGGGCTAGCGAACGTGTGAGATAAAATTAAAGGCACTGGCTGAAGGTTCACTGGGGAGTCCAAGAAAGAATAAGATCATTGGAGGAAAATAACACTTTGAAATAGAAGAACATATATGAAAAAACAAATGTCTAACACTGAAAATTTGTAATTTTCTAAGAAAATGTGACCCAATCTTTTCTAAATAGAGAGAAAAGAAACTAAGAAAGAGCAGAGATTTAGAAGTATGATATCATATTTAAGAAAATAAGTCTGCAAACAATAGGGCAATAAAAGCAGTGTTCAACTTACATAAATGCTGAATTAGATTTTTTTCCCACAGTGAATGGCCTAAGGAATTTGGTACAACCGTGTAATTTTAAAAGACAGCTTTTTTTTTAAACTTACAAAAGAAAAACACAATGATAGAGGTTTTAAAGCTTATTATTATTTTTATTTTCAGTGAATAAAGACTTTTCTATCCAGATGTAAGTCTTTATCTTAAGTGAAGTCACATTAATTCACAATCAATAATTATACTTAATATAGGAAAACATATGGTAAACCTAAATGCAGTTAATTTATAACATCTTCCTCTAAACAGCTATCCTTTGAAGTTGATTTTAGAATTAAAATAGGACTATAAAGGAAAGACAAAGAAGAAATAAATTTACCAAGTTGGAATTACCGAAACTTTTTGTGTCCATTGATAACACTTTACAATGAACTGCTTTTAGAAAAATACTGGCAACTTAAATTAATGTTTGAATTTGTGGGAATTCATTCGTTATGTTATTAAACACTTTTTGATCTTTCAAAAAACTTTTTTGCTGCAAGGTTTAAATTATTTATGGGAAATAAATGATACATAATTGAAATTCATAGATTATCAAACCAATAATTTTAGTTGTCTTACATATGAAATCTTTTTTAAAAAAACCAATAAATAGAAAAAACTCAATTTTAATGCTTTCTTTCTTACTTTATAGGGTTGCAATAAAATTGAAAGAGATATTACAGCATTGACCCAGTGTTTTAATCAGGTTGGTGATAAGTTTTAGTAAAAAAAACAAAAAACAGAAAAAATATTGTGGTTAAATAAGTTAGGGAAATTCTGGATTAAGTAAAATCAAACAGGTCTTTCTCTTTAAAATATTGCAGAGGTTTTAAAATGGTAATCGACATTAAATAAATATCTAAGAGATAAGCATATTTCCCAATCAGTTTTAATTGATTATAGAATATTTATTCTTAGAGTGTCTGTCAGGTTTAACATGATGCCCACAGAATGTAACTGTTATGTTATTTTTATTTAGAAATCTGTGACCAAGAAAAAAGGGACTTAGATAACATGCGAACTAAATAATCACCGTCAAGTGTGGTAGTCTTTAGTGACACTTATAAATATCCCATTCTCCTCATATCCAATACTGCATTTCCTAGCCAATGAGTTTTGAGTGGAAGTGATGTGAGTCACGTCTAGGCTGGAGCATTTATCTGCCAAAGCAGACTCCTTAGAGCTCTTTTGCTCTCGACCACCACTCTTGGTGATATTCCAGATGGTGGCTACTTGTCAGCCTGGGTCCCAGAATGATTAAAGCAGAAAGTGGAGCAGAGTAAAGCAGACCCCACAGCTGACTCTTACACGGCATGAAGCATAAACAAAGGGGAGATACCTTCATGTTTTAAGCTGCTGAGATTTTGGGCCTTTTGTTATCACAGCATAACTTAACTTATACTGACAGCTATGCCAAACGATCAAGAGTAAGTTGTATTTTTAACACCGGCAAATAAAATCTTCACTGTTTAGTAGAAAGAAAACTAGGTCAGAAGCAGAGCTTAGTGGCTGGGCAGGTCAGAGTAGAGAAAGCAAGGCTCCAGAGACACAGAAGATCCATCAGGTTGGCACAGATGACTGGGGTGGTGCCAGCTACAGAATGAGCCACTAGAAAAGTCATGAGACAGTCTCAGTGAGGGAAACTTAATGGTCACCAAAGAGGTTCAATGTGACCTAGTGTTTGGGGACAGGCCTCCAAACTGAAGGTTTGATCATGATAAAGACCAAAAGGAGAACTTATTTACTAGAGCAACACTTGATCACTGTCCAAGCAGGTTGGATGATTAACCCATTGGAATAGGAAATAGGGTCATTGAACATGTAATTATTCATAATTAAGATGAGGTCATACTAGAGAAGGACAGGCCTCTAATCCAATATGATTGGTGTCTTTATAAAAAGGGGAAATTGGGCATAAACACACACGCATACACACACACAGTGAGAAGACTGTGTGAAAATGAAGGCAGAGATCAGGGTGATGCTTCCGCAAGCCAAGGAACACCAAAGATTACTAGAAAACCACCAGAAACCAGGGGAGAGGCGTGGAACTGATTCTTCCTCACAGTTCTCAGATGGAACCAAGCCTGCTGACAACTTGATCTTATTAAATATTCTCTGACTAGGAATATCTTTAATTTTGGAGCTTGGGATGGAGCTGAATCTATAGATGAAAAATAAATGGCTCAAGATTAGAAGAATAGTGGAAAGGAGCCAAGTGAATCATTACAAATTGAAGCTTTTGTGAATAGCTCTGGAGGATGAAAGAACAAGGGTTTTTTTTTGTTGTTGTTGCTTTTGAGACAGAGTCTTGCTCTGTCACCTGGGCCAGAGTGCTGTGGCATCAGCCTACCTCACAGCAACCTCAAACTCCCGGGCTCAAGTGGTCCTCCTGCCTCCCGAGTAGCTGGGACTCTAGGCATGTGCCACCACATCTGGCTAATTTTTTTTTCTATTTTTAGTCACCTGGCTAATTTTTTTTCTATTTTTAGTAGAGACGGGTTCTCACTTTTGCTCTGGCTGATCTCCAACTCCTGACTTCAAGTGATCCCCCCCCTCGGCATCCCAGAGTGCTAGGATTACAGGCGTGAGCCACCGCATCCAGCCTAGATTTTGAAATAGACATTAGAAAGATGAGCTTCTGTTGGTTTTCCAGCTGTTAACTCTCTAAGATAGGATATGAGCTATTTGGTTTTGACATGGTCATGGTTCTTTCTTAAACTTTAGGGTACTTGGTCACATGTTCTGGCTAAGGTCTCTTCATGGACTTCTAGTCACACTCCTACACCCTTTATGGCATTGGGCTGACTTGACAAAACAAGGCCATTTATGGCGTGCTTGTGACGGCACATGTTTTAGTTTTCTAGGGCTGTTACGACAAAGTACTGCAAACTACGTGGCTCCGGCAAAAAATTTTGTTGTCTCATAGTTCTGGAGGCCATAAGTCCAAGATCAAGTTGTCAACAGGGTTGGTTCCATTTGAAGACTGTGAGGAAGAGTCAGTTCTATGCTTTTCCTCTAGCTTCTGGAAGTTTTCTGGTAATCTTTGGTGTTTCTTGGCTTGTGTAAGCATTGCCCTCTTCTCTGTCTTCATCTTCACATGGCCTTTTCACAGTGCATGCGCGTGTGTGTGCGTGTGTGTGTGTGTGTGTGTGTTTAGTCCCAAATTTCCCCTTTTTATGAGGACACCAATCATATTTGATTAGGGGCTCCCCCTATTCCAGTATGACCTCATCTTAACAATTGTTCAATGACCCTATTTCTAAATAAGGTCCCGTGCCGAGGTCCTGGGGGTTAGGACTTCAATGTGTGAATCTGGGGTCATAGCAGCATCAAGGGAGAAGTTGTCTATCTCACCATACCCACCTGTCCCCATTTTTTGTTTTACCTGGCCTCTTACAGAATTGCTTACATGTCTTTTTTTCGTTCCTGGATTATAAGCTTTTAAAGGCCAGACACCACACTTTTGAAATCTGTCTAGCTCTTGGTATAGTATCTGTCACAAAGTAGGGTAGTCAAATCTTACCTGAAGTAGGACTGCCATAGCTTTCTAGTTTCTTTCTCTTTGCTTCCTCCACTTTTGATTTACCCATTCCAATCCATCCTGCACAAAACTGTTCCCTCTTTAGAGAATGCCCTTCACCAAGTGGTCCACCTAGTAAACTCCCATTCACACTTCGAATCTCAGATCAGGCACCATTATCTCCAGTGCCTTCTATGACGTTCCGAGGCAAAGTTATGCAGCTGACTTCTTTGCCCTGTATGACATTGTGCATACCTATGGTAATCATCAGGCACTCAATAAATGTTTGAGTGAGTATTTGAATTAATTAAAGGAATGATTTATAAGGCAAATCCTATAAAGTAATTTGAGGGAATATTTTGCTATTTCTGTTTGCACTGCTGAATTAAGTGGGTCATACTTTAGAATAGTCTTCTCATATCTGCATCACTTGTAACTCTGAGGAATTGCCCACAAATTTTCAAAAATGAAATTCGTAAACACAGCATCAATACATAATTTACAATTTTGTAATCAAACTAAGAAAAAAACCTGCAGGGCCCTCGAATCTTCTTTAAGAGAAAGATTGGTGTTCTACAACCATTGTCAATATAACTACCCAGAAATGCCATTAGCATCACTTGGCGAATCAGAAAATTTCTGATGAAAGAGCGGACCTGGAATGCAGCCACTCCTCGCCAATCTAGGCCACGATGATGATCAGGCGTCAGCTCTCTGGGTTAGGCACATGAAAGGAGGGAGATGACAATCAAGTCAACAGAGTGGACTGGGAGAGTGGGTGGAGCAATTCAAGGATGTGCTCAAAGCAATTTCAAAAGCTTCATTAGGGAGAAGGAGGAACGCATTGTTTGGCAGAGCCAATATGCATGTCTTGAGGTTTACACTGTGAAAAAGTGGATTATCTCGTCTGTAAGAAAATGCTGACAGCAAAGTGCAAGTGCAGCCAAGCCCTCCACCCTCTAGCTGCCACCCAGGCCTCTGTCATCAGTTCTCATGCACGCCTCTCCAAACAGTCATCTCCATTTGCTGTTCGCATTTGCAGTTCCCCTTTACTTTCCTTCGTTCCACTTTGGTCTGGCTTCTATCACCACAATGACAGTGAAGCTATTTTTCTAGGTCACCACTGACCTCCTAACTGCCAAAACCCATAATACTTTTCTGTCTTCCTCTTGTTTAATCTTCTGTTGCATTTCACACTGTTGATGAAGCCTTGAAACTCTTTATCTCTGTTTTCTCGTATTTCTTTACCACTCCCCGGTTCCAGCATGGGCTCCTGTCTTTCTATCCACCCTGTAAGTGTGGGTGGATCCACCAAGCCCGGTGGTCTTCTCTCTCTCACTGACCCATCCCCTCCCTGGGTAGCTATATCAGCATCAATTTCTGTATTGTACTTGCTCGTGACTTCTCCAAGCTTCAGAGTTTTATATGCTATTGGTCTTCTTTACCCGAAGGTTTCACAGGCACTGGAAGCTCAGCCTGTCTAAAATTAAACTCAACATCTTCATGTATGATTTGTCTCAGTTGGTGACCTTGCCAGTCTTCCAGTCACTCATGCCAAAGGCTTGGGGATCCTCTTGGACTACTTCTTTCTTGCTCTCTATGTCTGATCATGCACCAGTCCTACTAATTTTTAATTTCTAAGCATTTCTGCAATTTCTGCCCTCCTCTCCATGTCTACTATCACTGACTTAATTCAGGCCTTCATCCTCTCTGATCTGAAATTCTGAAAAGCCTTCCAAACCGTCTCCTTGTTTCTACTTTTATCATTTTGAATCTGTCCTCCATAAAGCAGCCCATTATCTAATTAAAACATAAGTCCAAATATGTTGTCTCCTGCTTCATGGCCACTGGGGGCTTCAATCCCCACCTGGGGGTCCCTGAGGCTTGAGCAACCAGAGTATTCAGAGGACTCAAGGGCTCAAGAAATGTCTGCTAGCAATTTCAATATTTTAGAAATCTGTGCAGCTATACTGGCGTATACCTGCTGCACACAGTATAATATTTCCCACCTGCACCTTTGCTCATATCTTGCCCCCCACCCCAACCTGGCAAACTTCTATGCATCCTTTAAGATTGGCTCAGCTGTCTCTTCCTCCAGGAAGTCCTCTCGTCATCTCCCCCAAATTCCTTGTCTCTTTACCTTCTAAATACTGGGTGAAAATATCTCTCTTCTCATTTTCCACATTAGTATTGTAAACACCAAAGACTACGGACACCTTGTGGACAGGAACCACATCACAAAGCCGTGTAGCGCCGAACCTGACACAGTAGAGCCTTGGCACATGTATGGTGAAGGTTGTCGTGAAGGGGACAGGTGGTGGAGTGCCTGGGAGGGTCTGGGATCCAGATAAATAATCTTTTATTTTCACTGCCACACATACCATTACAATTTTTACACAGGTGAAGTGAGGTCAAAATATATATATATATATATATATATATGAGACCAAAGGAAAGGAAGAAAGACACAAAGAGCCGTCTGAGGCATATAGTTATGAAGGGTTGAAGGGCAAATCTATTCCTTTGCTTTGTGAGACCTTGCAAGCTAAAGCAAATGGGCCTTTTAAATGTGTACAAACTTCCACAGGGTCACCTCTTTCTTCCCATTAAATTATATACCAATTTACTGCCTCATGGGAGCAGTGTGAATGAATGTCTGGGTTCCCTCAGAGCCTGCCCTGCTGCTAAGACGTGCTGGATTCTGTATTGGAAGTCTTGGGTCAATACCTTAATATTCAGAATATGCAGTAGATACTTGTTCATTGGTTGATTAATTGATTTTCTGGCTTATTCTGCAAAGGAGTTGAGGAGAATTATAATAAGAATACATAAAATAATAAGAAATATAAATAGAAATAGAGGGACTAAAGAAAATAACACAACTGTGTAAATCATAAGGGCCAACATAGTTACTTTACTCATTCATTCAATTTTTAATTCTTTCATTCATCCACCAAATATTTAATGTGTATTTAGTGACTAGTATTTAGTGGCTACTATTACTAGCCACATATTGGGTTCAAACTGGCGTTTGAGTTCTCTGAGAAGTCAAGTTAACAAGGTAAATATGGTAAATTGTGTAATTCTTATTATTAGACGGGAGGAAACATATAGTTTCCTTGAGGAAAGTAAAGCTTTCTCTAGTACTAAACTTTGGAGAAAAAATTCTTACATGGCATTTGATGTAGTATATAATGAGTCAGAAGACAATGCCCTCAACAACTTATAGCAGTAAATGTAGGAACTAATTTTAAATGTTCTAATACAAGTACTAGGTAGAGGTGGCTCTTTGAGCAGATTCTGAACAGATCAGAGACTGATACACATGTAACAATGGTGTATACCCAACGTGTTTTGTGGTAGGTTAGTGCAAAGAATAGCAAACCTGAAGCAAGGAGGTCTGGGATCTGTCCCAGTCTCACCAATAATTGAATACATTACTTAGGCCCTTTGTGTCATAATTATAAATTGATAGTATTATCATAGTAGAAGTAAGTAATAAATACTATGATAATACCATCCCACCCCTGATTGTGTTGCTATAAGAATGAAACAGGGGTATACATAGAAAGTGCTTTGCAAATTACTACACAAATGCTATTTTTATGAAACTATGAGCACTTTAATGGTAAAAACTGTATTTTATTTATTTCTGAACTCCAACATATCATCTCCCCACCACAGCAGTAGACAAGCAACATGTGGTTTATGAATCAAGTAGGAAAAAGGAGGGAGGAGGGCAGAACAATACCCCGCCTTAGACATCTGGAGATTATTTGACTATTCGAATTTTATGAAATTATTGAAATTTCAGTTTTCTGTGTATCAAAACTACTTGTCTGTCTGTAGAGTCAAAGGTAATGAAAGGCACAAAGGCGCTGTAACTTGTTTTACACCAAGGTGGGAAGATCTCTCCAGGGGTGGTAGAGAGAGTGAGCAGTTGCATTCAACAGGACACCCACTCAGCCCGGGGTCTGCTTTCTCCTCAAGTAAAAACTCAACTGAGAAAACCCCAGTGTGCAGTTTAAGTAGCAAGCTGATGTAAAGATGATTTTTTAAAATAGTGGGTTTTTTTTTTCCTGTATACAAAACAAAAATTAATCATTCTGGAAAATTTGGACTATCTATAAAAGAAGAAAAGTAAAATCACCCAGAATTTGAACCTTTGGAGGTAGTCATTTTTAACATTTTGATGATTATCTTCCAGTGGGTTTTTTTTTTTTTTTGGTAAGAATGAATACATGCACAAATTTGCCATAATAATATATATACTATTTTGTAAGCCTTAGTCTCCATATGATTAAAGGTTCTTTTATAAGATGATTTTAATGGCTTCCAAACAATTCAATTAAATCAACAATGATATTAATTGCTAAGATCTACTGAGCACTTGCTGTGTAGTAGAGCTATAAATACTTAAAATACTTATTTAATCTTCACAATGACTCTGCAAGGTTATTTTAACACGAGGAAGCCGAAGCTTAGAAAATTTAAATAACTTTTTCGTTGTCATAGAGGTAGTATGTGACTTGAACCCAGATTTATATCATTGCAAATACTAAAATCTTAGTCACTACACTCTGCTGGCTCATGCGTGGACAGAATACAGGTTACTTAACTAGTTTTGTGCTCTTGGACCTCTAGATGGTTGCTAATTTGATGATATTAAAAACATGCTGTAATTCACATACCTTTTGGGAAATTTATATACACAAGATTATTTATTTAAGCTAAATTGGTAGAAGTAAAATTGCTCAGTCAAAAGAACTGGACAATTTTTTAAAAACTTTTTATATTTATTGCTGAATTGCCTCCTAGAAATAGTTGAACAATTTATAGTACCTAATTTCCTAAAAGCTCCTCAACGTTAGATATTGTCTCTTCTTCAGTCTTTGGCATATAAAGTTTTCAAGGTTTTCCACGAAAGTAATAATTCTACAGTTTTGGAGAAGTAGATTATCCTTTTTGAAAACAGGGAAGACTAGATTTTGACTACATCTGCATGACATTGTGTCTGGGAAATTAAATCCATAAATAGTTTGGTGAGGGTTAGAGCCCTAACATCAAAATAGACTTTGAAAATTTATGTTAGCAAGAGCTCTTCACTGTGATTTATTTAATTTAAGACTTTAAAGCTGCTAAGAACACTAAGAAGAGGATTTATTCCACAATGGCCTGAGGGGAATATTAACGGCCATGTATTCTCCTTGTGATATTATGTGTTACTCTGTGAGATTATATATATATTTTATATATAATATATATGCATAAACTTCATAGAAAAAAAGTGATTTTT
>CAUYSK010060744.1:0-13340 GCA_963575035.1 Avahi laniger
TGAGTTTCGAGAAAGTGCCACGGTAATAAAAGGATAGTCTTTAATAAATCATGCTGGAATAACTGGATCTCTGTATTAAGAAAGACACCTTGACCTTTTCCACACAGCATACACAAAATTTAACTCAAAATAGATCATAGATCTAAATCTAAGAGCTAACACTATAAACTTTCTAGAATAATATATAGCAGAAAATCTTTGTAACCTCGGGTGAGGTAAAGTTTCTTATATAGAATATAAAAAGCATAAACTATAAAGGAAAAACTGATAAATTGAGTTTCATAGCAATTAAAAACACTAGCTTGTCAAAAAACACAATTAAGAAAAGAAAAATGAGGCCAGTGTGGTGGCTCATGCCTGTAATCCTAGCACTCTGGGAGGCTGAGGCGGGTGGATTGCTTGAGGTCAGGAGTTCAAGACCAGCCTGAGCAAGAGTGAGACCCTGTCTCTACTATAAATAAAAATAAATTAGCCAAACAACTAAAAATAGAAAAAAGTTAGCCAGGCATGGTGGCACGTGCCTGTAGTCCCAGCTACTTGGGAGGCTGAGGCAAGAGGATTGCTTGAACCCAGGAGTTTGAGGTTGCTGTGAGCTAGGCTGATGCCACAGCACCCTAGCCTGGGCAACAGAGTGAGACTCTGTCTCAAAAAAAAAAAAAAAAAAGAAAGAAAGAAAAGAAAAGGGAAAGTCATGAATTAAGAGAAAATATTTGTAAGGCATATATCTGACAAAGATTTGTATCCAGAAAACATAAGTTTGTCTTACAACTTAATGCGAAAACAATCTAATAATAAAATGAGAAAAAATATTTGAATAGACAATACATGCAGGAAAATATATGAATGCTCAAAAAGCACATGAAAAGATGCTTAGCCTCATTGGTAATTAGAGAAATGCCACTTAAAACCACCACAATGGGATACCACCACACTCACAATAGAATAGCTAATGTTAAAAATACTGACAATAAAAAGTGTCGCTGAGGCTGTAGAACAACTAGAAATATCATACGTTGCTGGTGGAAATGCAAAAACTGCAGCCATTTTGAACAATGAAGTTCCTTAAAGTATTAAACACACACTTACCACATCACCCAGTAATCCAACCCTTAGGTATTATCCCAGAGAAATGAAAACATCATGTTCACTGAAAGACTTATATGAATGTTTATAGTATTATTTCACAATAGTACCAAACTTCAGACAATCAAAATGCTCATCAACTGGTGGATAGATAAAAAGAAAATGGTGATAAACAACAAAATATTAACAACTGAAAGGAAGGGATTTGATGGGATTCAGGACATACTATCCCAAAATATGTCTGTAGGAGACCAGAATGTGCCACCTTGGAATATGCTTTTTTGGCACAAATATTATTTTGAGCTCATTATTTTGAGAATTAGCAGACATAGGAGAGCTCTGAAAATGGGAGTAGAAATTATCCTTTTGTAAGAGAAATTTACATCTATAAAGGAAATCTTCATTTGCAAGGGTGTTACCCTTTCTGCACTAGGAAGAAAGGATGACTAAACACTAGGGACTCTTATCAATGGAGAAGGTACTGACTTAAATCTTTCCCGCAAATCTGAGCCTTATTTATGGTTCTTTTCCTAGCCACCTCCCCATAGCTGAGCCTTTCCCGCACCTTTCTTTATTTGATTCAGGGGCCATGGTACATATAGTATTTAAGTCTGAAGTCTAAGCAACTCTTTGAGATCTACTTTGGAGATTAGATTCACTTTTCCCTTTGTAAATCCAATGTATACATGAGGTACACATGTATTAAACTTCCATATGTTTTTTGCTTATTTAATCTGTCTTTTGTTATAGAAGTCTATCCCAACTAAGAACTCATGAAGGGTAGAGGAAAAATTATTTTTTCTCCCCTACAGAGTACTGATACTACAACGTGGATGGATTTTAAAAGCATCATACCAAGTGAAAGAAGCCCAAAACAAAATATCACATATAGTCCTGTATGATTCCATTTATCTAAAATTTTTAATGAAAATTCTGAAAAGGCAAAAATCGGTGAATTTCTTTGTTGTAAATTATTCTTCAAAAGAGTTGTAAACATAGTTGATTCAAAACAAAAATGTATGGCTCATGCCTGTAATCCTAGCACTCAGGGAAGCCGAGGCAGGAGGATTGCATGAGCGCAGGAGTTGGAGACCAGCTCCAGCAAGAGCAAGACCCCATCCCTACTAAAAATAGAAAAATTAGCCAGGGACCATGGCACACGCCTGTAGTCCCAACTGCTTGGGAGGCTGAAGCAGGAGGATCACTTGAGCCTAGGAGTTTGAGGTTGCAGTGAGCTATGATCACACCACTGCGCTCTAGCCTGGGCAACAGAGCAAGACTCTGTCTCAAAAAAAAATAAGTACTTGGAGCTTATAGAAAGCAATTCTACAAGACAATATTTCAGCAGTTTCAGAGGACAAAAGAAAAGTTAACAGTACAGTAGTGGAATTTCTGAGGTTCATCCAGGAGAAACTTCCATTTATAATGGAACCCCAGAAATACTAGACCATATAGCACTCAACTTAGGACACTCTGGAAGCGCAGGCAGAAATGTCAGGCACAGAAATAGGTTCCTTATCACCCACACAGAAATCTCAGTCAGAGGCCACAGGCTGTGCCTGGCTTCATTGCTTTATCTGGCTAGATAAATCCTTAGGGGTTTTTCCTCATCTGCCCCCTGGAGCCCCGGAGGTGAGAGGGTAGCAGTGTGGGGCAGCCCAGCCTCCCTGGGGTTGACTCACTGACATGTCCCCTCAACGCTGGCATTTCTGCACCCTGCAGTCACTCGCAACGCTTCATGGGAACTTTAGGTTTTCTACTTTCCTCTGAGGGCTCCTTCGCTGCATGGTCTCTGCCAGGACTTTGATGTTTCCTGTGGTGCTGGTTTCTCAAGGGCCTCAGCATCCCAAGCAGTAGAGAGCCGAGGTTTACTTCTCTTAGGAGATGCTCAGAGCCTGACTTGTCTCCCCTTCCCAGTCCCTGCATCCCACGCTCCTAGTCCCCAGGTTTCTTCCCTTCCAGCGTTCGTTTAGCTGCTACCTCTCCCAGGAGGTGTTGGTGAAGAACATGGTTTCTCCTTGGATCTTCCCCTGTCTGAACAGGCATCTTGGACACTCCCTTATGGCTTCCTTCCACCTCCTTAGAATCATAATATCACAAATGACTGGAATCCAAAAAGACTTTACAGAAATTTAGATTCAGGTTTTCCAAAATGTCTTCCTCAAAACTGAAGGGTATGAATATGTGCTCAGTGGAAAATAGATTCCACTGAATGCATTTAGAAAATGCCAGTTAAACAGGTTTCTCTTTACTGTGCCCTACAAAAAAATCTCAATACTCACATTTTGTTAATGAGTGTCATGACATGGGATGAGGGTTAATAAGGAGTGAGGATATGATATGCAGTGTTTGATCAGAGAAACACTTTCATCTTTCAGATTGTAGAGCAGCAACAGAAATATATGTCAGATAGGAACATCCTGGGGCCAGCTGTGGTGGCTTGGACCTGTCATCCTAGCACATTAGGAGGCTGAGAATGGAGGATCACTTGAGACCAAGGAGTTTGAGACCAGCCTGGGCAATGCAATGAGACCCTGTCTCTACAAAAACATAAGAAAATTAGTGGGGTGTAGTGGCATATGCCCGTAGTCCCAGCTGCTCAGGAGGCTGAGGTGGGAGGATTGATTGAACTCAGGGGTATGAGATGACAGTGAGCTATGATTGTGCCACTACACTCCAGCCTGGGAGACAGAGCGAGACTCTTGTCTCTTAAAAAAAAAAAAAGAAAGAAAGAAATATCCTGCCAATTGCCAACCATCTCTCTAATTACACATGAGATTTTAAATATTTTAGTAGGCCACATTTTAAAAAGTGAATAGAAACAGGTAAACCTAAATTTTTAAACTTTTTAATATAAATTGTATTTGTTTATTTATTTACTTATTTATAAATAGGCTTTATTTGTTAGAGGAGTTTAAGGTTCAACAGCAAAATTGAGGGACAGCGCTAAGAGTTCCCACATACCCCTGCCCCCATACGTGTTCAGCCTCGCCTACTATCTTAAGTTTAATAACATGTTTTATTTAACTCACTATATAAAACAGTTATTATTTCAACATTAATTCATAGAAACATTGTTAATGAGATACTTTACATTTTTTTCCTGTATACTGCTTTTGTTTTTATGTTTTAAAATGTGGCCCCAGCCACCTTTCAAGTGTTCAACTACCACATGTGGCTAGTGGCTGCCTTATGGGTAGATCCAGAGGGCCAGGTGTTCCAAGGAACATACTTTAGGAACTGCTGATCTAGTCACACCCTCTGGTGATACAGATGAAATTGCAGAGACTGGGAATTTGAAGAGATTTTCCTGAGTCACAGACTCGATTAGCTTCAGAGCTGAGATCAACACACAGGCTTCCTGGCTCTCACGGGGTAGTTCTTTCCACCACACCCAGGCTGGAAACACAAATCTTTTTCTTTGTAGGAGGGAGAATTCTAGCTTCCTTCCTTTGCCCTGCAGAAGACCCTCCTTCTATTCCTTCTGAATTGAACTAGAATGGAACTTAGTCTAGGGACAAAGAGGGGCTGAGTTCGCAGTGACTGTACAAAGCCTTTCATTCTGCCATGTGCTTCTTAGAATTCCCATGCTGTCTTTCCTTCTTAGGATTTCATGGTATCCACAGATTGTGTGGATACCATGTTCTTGGGGGACAGCCCCTGCTCTTGGTGCTGGGGACACATAGATGAACAAGCCAAGTTTGGATTCTAGTGACAGGAGACAAATAAAATACATATATGTAAACAGACAGCGTGTCAGACAGGAGTAAGTGCTATTGAGAGAAGGCAAAACAAAATAAGGGGAAAAGAGCGTAAGGAATGGGGATAGGTTGGGGAGGGAGAGATTCCTTTATTTTCTGATCCTGGTGTTTGTTGATGGAGAGCGAGAATTGATTTAAGGAAAACATCCTTCTTAGCCTATATTATTATTAGTAATTTGTATTAAATGCCTTCTACACTTTTGTGAACATGTGGATCCTTTTAAGTAAATAGTGAGATTATGTATTGACAACTAACGTACATTCTACTCACAAGGCCCTGTGCCGAGCAAATAGCATTCAACAATTTAATGAGAGACGGAGGGTCTTTGCTATTTGAGTATTCGTTTTCCAAGTTCTATAGTAAAGAGGTGTCAGAAAAGCAAAAATTGTCAGAATGAGCTAGCTATTTATTACAATGTGTCTCCATTCAAATATCTACTCCTGTTTTATCTATCATATATCCTGACCAGTGGGCCAGTGGCCCTTGTTGGTCATAACTTCATTGATTTCAAATATTTACAACATGAGACTGTACAATGAAAATATAAAGCAAATGGAATGCAAAAGGAAAAAGCACAATTTGCCAAACATTTAGGATTTCATGAAGTTGATGAAAATGATACAGGAAAGCTACTGGAATTACTTGCAAGCCATTGACAAATGAGGATTTGACATGACTCTACCTGTTAACAATTGAAGAAAACAGTGATGGGAACAGTGATGAGTACTTCAAAAGGAGAGACACAATGCCAAAGGAATAGAAGAGATCCTTGGAAAACTTGGCCAAGCTTTAGAATAGTTTTGCAAAATGTATATCCTATTAATCTTCCTTTGGGGGTCAAATATGAAATGAATACATAGTGCTATCATATAATTTTGTTTGAAAAATTTAATACAAATATCCTAAATCATTTATTTGTTGGATTTTCCCCCTGAGAATAACTGTATAGTTGAAATTTTAAACAAAATTTAAACTAAGATAATTTTATAATTTATACAATCTTTAGTTCATTTTTTAAGAAAATATCTTAGTAATACCTATTTTTTTCAATAATGTTTGGTGCATTTATTTTAAGTGGCCTTTTCCAGGTACCAATTACCCTTGAATGACAGGAAATACCCTGCCTGTGCTATTAGTATCTACAATTTTCAAGTGAAGAAACTGCGATATGAAAAACTTAGGTAACTTGCTCAAGGTCAAGTAGCAGGTGGAGGTGAATAGCAACCTAGCCAACCTGGATCCAGACTCCATCTCTACTACACAACAGTGCCTCCTAGAGGTATCACATTTGTTTAGCTTATCTTGACAAAGCTCAAACTAAAAGCCTTGTGTAAAAGGATGTTTTAGTACCCGTTTCTTGTGGACCTCACAGGTAGGAATGATTCTACCTTAAATTTTCAGCTCAAGGTGGTTTTGAGTAGTAAATGAGTACATTGTTCATTGTCTCGCCATCATATTTTATACAGTCTAAAAATTTGAAGTCTAAACTTCCTAACTGCTAGTTAAAGTCTATTATCTTTGTGTTTGCTTAACTTCTGCAGGACATATCAAGGAAGTTAGACATGTCTATTATAAATGTTGGGTATCTAATTGGCTTACCTTATAGCTGAGCCAGAAGGCAGACACTAAATAAAGAAAATCTCTTGGCTCACAATGACATACTGTCTTTGTACATCTTTCAAGCGGAGCAAAGATAATGGCCACGTACGATTTTAGGCAAGACTGCTGATTTGCAGTCTCTTCAGGAAATTGTAGTGTTTCCGAGGACAATATTCCTAGTCAAAATAGATTAAGCCTGAAGCCAAAGTGATGACCACAGTCAAAGTTAATGATACTGTGTGTTTGGCTGGAAACAACTGGAAGAAAATAAATTATCATAGCAGACAGTCTACCCTATAATCCCCCTTTTTTCCCAGGTCCTTGTCACCAGTGGGATGGAAGAAAATAAAGTTTTCTCTTTGAGTACTTTGTATTATATTTGCAGATGGGCAGAAAAACTACTCACTCTGACGAAACGGAGTATAGAGTAGGAGGGGCGTACACAGGTTTTCGAGGAAGACTTGCCCTTTACTCACTCAGTTTTAAGTTTTCAAAGAATGCAAGGCAGCCCTGTAACATTCTCTGGGGTACAGAAGGGGGACATGCTGCTCTCTGGTAGCTAAGGCCAAGCCAGCTTGACACAGTCGATGAGAAAGTAAGGCTTATCTTATAAAGATGGGGGCTATCAAGATTAGTAGACCAGCAGCAATCTACTTCTGGGTATAGACCCAAAAGAATTATAAGCAGAGACTCCAAGAGATATTTGTACACCTATGTTTATAGTAGCATTATTCACGGTAGCCAAAAGGTGGAAGAAACCCAAGTGTCCAACCACAGATGAATGCAGAAACAAATGTGGCATATACATACAAACAATGGCATATTAGTTAGCCTTAAAAAGGAAGGAAATTCTGACCCATGCTTTAACATGGATGAACCTTGAGGACACTGAGCTAAATGGAATAAGCCAATCACAAAAAGATAAACACTCTATGATTTTATTTTTATGAAATACCTAGAGTAGTCAAATTCATAGAGACAGAAATAGAATGCTGGTTTCCAAGGATGAGAAGGGTTAGGGGAAACGAAGACTTATTGCTTACTGGGAACAGGTTTTTAGTTTGGGAAGATAAAAAAAAAATTCTAGAGATGGTGGTGGTGATGGTAACACAAAGTAAATGTACTTAATGCCATGGAACTATGCATTTAAAAATGGTTAAAATGATAAATCTATGCTATTACCAGAAAAAAAAAAAAAGATTATTAGGCCGAAGAGTGGTGAGGGTGGTGCTATTGAGGTGACCATGGTAAATTAGATGAGAAGAAAATAAACACAGCACTGAATAAGATTTCCTATGTCATGGTATGAAAATTATTTTAAAAGTAAAAGGAAGTCTTGTCAAGTGATAATAGTAATAATTTGTTGAGTGCTTACCAATCACCAAGGATTAGCTGAAGCATCTTATATTATGCATTAACTCATTTCTTTTTCACAAGAACCTCATGGAGGTGGGTACTACTGTTCTATCTGTTTGAGATTTAGCAAGATTAACCATCTGCCTAAGGCATGGAGCTGAAGAGTGCCCACAGACCCAGGAGTTGAAACCAGGATGTCTGAGGAGTCCAATGGTTCTCAAACATTAGTGTGCACCAGAATCCCCTGGGGTGCTTGTTAAACCAAGATTGCTGGACCTTACCCTTGGAGTTTCTGAGTCACTAGGTCTGGGATGAGGGCCAAGGATTTGCATCTCTAACAGGTTCCCCCAAGGATGCTCATGTTGCTGGTTGGGGACCATACTTTGAGAATGAGCGGACCAGCCTATGTTCTTACCCACTACAAGGTGACAGTAGAAGGAAGGACTGGCTCTGTCCAAGAGAAACCTGGGGGAAAGACAAAGGGTAACTCGATGTGTTGATAGGAGCCAGAGTAGCCCGGGGAGTGATGAGCAGAGTTCACTAACCTTTATCAGCTGTGCCACTCTCTGCTGCAACACAGGGGCAGCTGCTAATGTCCACCAGCAAGGTGTGAGTTTTGAGATATTTTTCCCATGATGTAATGAACAAAGTTTGATAGAGTCATACATTCTTATCATTTCTTTTGTTCTAATCTATCCAAATCTTCCACGTCCTTTGAGCTCAACATGAAATCCCATCTGAGGTTGATCTCTTGGCCCTCACAACTCAGATGTATTTAAACTCAGTGTTATACAAGTTAACATTTAATTATTCTTTAATTGATTTATGTGCTTTTGTCTTTCTTCCCAAGCTAGCTTTAAAGCTTTCTGGGGTCAAGGATAGTGGCTTATATTTATGTAGGTCTTCTAAATGTGGTTAGAACGATCTTACTCTAGATGTATAATCAATGATTGCTGAAAAAAATTGCTCAACGAATTAGAGATTACCATTACATTAGTATTGATAAAAATCTGAGTAGGCATATAACAAAAATATTTCAGAGAACTAAATGTTGGTTAGCTGCTGGCAGACCTGTTGCTAGTCCAAATGGTGACTTCTATAGAGGCACCTGTGCTCCAGACAGCTGACTGACATCCACACAAATCTAAGAAGGCTGTGAGGGAACGGGTGTGCCCTGGAATTGTGCAATGCACACCTTGCACAAGTCATGCCCCTGCGCAATGGGTGGATCATATAGACACACTGCTCCCATTCAAGGCAGGTGATGTTCTTATAAATATCAGTTCTAACAACTCTCCCATAATAACTGGTACATATTTCTATAAACTGCACTTTCACAATACTCTATAATTTTCTGATCCGTGTTCTTTCTCCCCCATTAAATTTGTTAATGAATGCCTTAAGGGTAAGGACCATGTTTTGTCTTTGTATCCCTGACGTCTGGAGAAGTATACTGCATGCAGTAGGTTCTCAAAATAAATGTACGTTGAGTGTAGGAACAAGTGAATGAAATACCAGTATCACTGTCAGATTGTTTGAAGCTCCAGACATGCTGATACACGGTAAACTGCTTTGAAATTGCTTGGGGAAATAGCAAGACCACGGGCAAGTTCAAGGGAGAAACTGTTAATGGTGCCTTCCTAGTGTTGGTAGTTTACCTTTGCAGAGTCCTACGGTGGGTTTTCTTAGCATTCCCACTGACAATCCAGAATGGCAGATGGATAGTTTCATCCTCCTGTTACACATGAGAAAATTGCTTTTGTCCAAGTTTCATAAATTCTATAATTTTTTTCAGTATCATTTTTCCTTGGTAAGCTAGTCAAATCAGGATGCCTGTTTCTGTAAACGATTGTGGTGCTCATATTAAAGGCTTTCATAGGAATATTCCGTTTGAGAAGTTACTATGGAGACACAACAAAGCCCATCAGTGCCTTATTTTCTCCTTTTTACTCCTTTATTTGACCTTCTAAAAATACCGACTTGTCACTTGGCTTCTGTGTTAGTCATCGATGCTGTTTAGCAGGTGTTGCCAGAGCCCACCATCCCCTTCCCAGCATACGGCAGGATGGCACTTCCCTGTCCCCCTTGAAGTTAGATGGGCCTGGTGACTTGCTTTGGCCTGTGAAACGTGAGCAGAGGGCTGTGTGCCACTTCCTGGTGGAAGTTTTAAGAGCCAGTGTGCAATTCCCTACTTTACCTTTCCCATTGCACTGGTGAGGGCCAAACTGAAAGCTCCATCAGCCTGAGGTTTCTGAGTAATTTCTATGAGTAATCTGTTCACATTCCTTATTGATGGGGAAGTTGAAATGATCAAAGGAAACGCTTCTTTGAAGTGCCTTAGAGAAATAACTGGCTAGACGCGTGTATTTCAATTTCCCCCTTTTATTCAAAGACATTACTCATAGTGCATTATGATCTGCGTGAGCAAGGGTGGCTTCAAAGGCCGATGCAAGATCAGCAGTCCTTCCCAGTGTAAACACAAGTCTACTGTGTCTTTGATTAGTGCCCTTCACAGCCAACAGTCCCCATCATTGTTAGGAACCCCAGACTAGGAATTACAAGCTTTGTTCAAAAAAAGAGCATTTCCTCCTCCATCCTGAGAGTTGTCTAAAAGTCCTCTCTGCTCCCTTGTCCTTTGCAGTTAGGCTACCCTCCATCTTTTCCTCTTTTTTGTTCTTGGTGTTCTACAGAGGTAGCCTGGGCACTTTATTTGCCCATATCCAGAGCTGGGCTGTGATGGATATCCCTAAAGTATGGGTGACTGGCTAACTATTGGCATTCGTGGCCACTGATCCCGCCTTGTCCTCTTGGAGCCAGGGCTGACAAGGTATTGAGTAGGCTGACTTTGTTCTCAGACCCACACATCCTTCTTCGCACTTCGGCGACCCCATTGCACGAGATTACTAGGGGGATGGACTCTCCCACTACACTTCCTAGCTGTATGACCTTGAGCTTAAAATCTCTGCACTTCAGCTTCCAGAGCTCTTAAATGCTGGTACTAGCGCCTAGCTCAGAAGTGATCATGAGGGTTAAATAACATAATACGTATTAATGGCTGGCACATCGTCATCCCTCCATAGGTTTTAACGTTTATTATTAGGTGTATTGGTTTTAGAATTGTTAAGATGCCAATCACTGGCAAGGCACGGATGTGAACCTCCTATGCTGTGTAAGCCTGGAGCGCAGGAGCCTGTCCGTCCGGGGAAGAGACGGTGACAACAGAGCGTGCACCTCAACAAGGCTCTGCACGCTCTGCTCACCTGTACATAGAGAGCGACTCTTCTGAAATTGCAAACCCTTCGTTTCATTGTGAAAACAACATTTTAGAAAGGATATCAGCGTTTGCTGGTGAGCCAAAGAAAGGAAAGTATTGAGCTCTGAGAAAGTGGTGGTTCTTAGCCAGCAAATCCTCGGAAATGTGGGACAAATGGGCGAGTGCGACATGAAGCCAGGCAGTGTCCCAGATCAGTGGAGTGAAGGAGTCCGTCCACGTGTTCTGTGGAGAGAGGAAAACGTGGCTTGTGACATGGTTTGGTTAATACTAAACATTTACTGAACAGCTAGCACAGAATTGCTTATCAAGTGAGGCATGAAACTAGTGGAGCGGGAAACACACAAGTGGTGAGATGCCGGCCTGTCTGAACGCTGCACTTTTGCAGACCGAGGGGTCGGTGTCAGGTGTCTGATACATTCCTGCCCAGTGTCAAGGGTCAGCTTTCCTTTGTTGGTGTGTGTCACATGGGCCGATGGCCTGCTTGAAGGGAGGGCTCTGCATTCATCACTGTTCTCTCCCTAAAGCTAGCTCAGTGCCTGGCGCATCGTAGGTGTTGCCTAAGTGTTTAGTGAGTGAGTAATTGAGGGCACCCATCCCAGGTTCCAAGGTCTAAGCAGGACTAGCAGATAGGAAGCTTGTGCAAAGACAGTCATCCAGGACCCCAGAGTTTCTGCCTGAGCATAGGATGGGTGGAGGCTTGGGGGGAAGGAGGAGAGGGGAGGCCAGCCTTCCCCCAGGCCTGCCAGTTGTGCAGTTGAAAAGTCTGCAGGGACTTTGAAGCCAGCATTGCAAAAGCTTCCTGGTTCCACCGATGAAGATGCAGGATAAGGCGACCTAGAGACCCCTGGCAGAGCCACCCAGGAGGTTGGAGAGACGTGCAGCTTTGAGGGAAGCACGGAGCCAATCTGGTAGCAACCCCCTCAGGCCTCAGAAGGGCACCCAGCCTTGGGAATTAAGTTCTCTGTGTCTAGAACACATTGTAAAAGTTCTACCTTGTTTGAGTTCCCCCAGGCTCTTACCTGGATGCAATAGTGACCATTTATTGAGCACTTCTATGCCTGGCATTGTGCTAAGTGTTTTATCCACTTTATCTGATTTAATTCTCATAACAACCCCACAGGTAAGTACCACGATTCTCATTTTAAGGACGGAAACTGAGGCTTAGTAAGGTTAAGCTCTACTAAATTATAGATGAGAGTTTCAAACCCATGGCTGCATGACTGTGACATCTCATGCCATTAACCACGAAGAAAAAACTCCTAGCTTTATTTTATTTTTAGGTTGGGGTGCATATGTGTGTAGATTCTGAATATCTTCCCTCATCTTATGATTCTTCTGCAAATATTACTTTTAGAGCTCCTTAGCCACACCCTTAAATGTCTAGGCTGGGGAGATACAGACTGAGGCAGACAGGCATGGGGTGGACTTCGTGATCTCTACCTGCTGAGGCCCCCACCTTCTTGAGTGGAGGCAGGACCCAGGACTTGCTTCTAACCAATAGAATATGACAAAGGTAATGGAGTGTCACTCCACGATTATGTTAGGTCATGTAAGACTCTATCTTGCCAGTAAACTCACAGTCTCTTTCTCTTTCTCTGTTGCTGACTTTGAAGAAGTGAGTTGCCAGGAATCCTACAGTGGCAAAGAAATACATTCAACAACCTGAGGGAGTATGGAGACAGAGCCTTCCCTGGTCCCGCCTCTGATGAGAACCCAGCCTTGGCCAATACCTGATTGCAACCTCGTGACCCTAAAGAGAGGACCCAGCTAAACTGGGTCCAGACTCCTGACCTGAAGAATGTATGAGATAATAAATGTGTGTTGTTTTAAGCTTCTAAGTGTGTGATAATTTGTTGTATAGCATAGAATGCAAATACACAGACCATCACTTGAAAGAAAAAAAAGTGCTATTTGATGATCGGGCAGATACATCGGGTTTAGAGAATGGTGCAAAGCTGTTCTTGGGTTTTGTACATTGGTGGAAATCAATCCATGAGAATCCTCCTCCTCGGTGGGCAGCAGGGAGGCCTTTTTCTCTGATCTATCTCCCTTTGTTCTCCAGCAGGCCCTCTCCCTCCCAGCCGTTCCTGCTCTTAGGCTCTCAGTGGAGCTGGGCAGACGGAGCGAGTGTCTTAGTCCCTTCAAGCAGCTATAACAAAGCACCATAGCCTGAGGGGTTTCCAAACAACAGAAATTTATTTCTCATTGTTCTGGAGGCTGGGAAATCTAAGATCAGGGCGCTGGCAGATTCAGTGTCTGGTGAAGG
>CAUYSK010060747.1:0-96967 GCA_963575035.1 Avahi laniger
GTACTAACTGATCAACACTAGGGTGATCACATGGCAGAAATACTCTCTAGGGATTAGGGGGATGGGGGGCGAATCTACAACTAAAGGACACGGGGAGCACTAAAGGGAGGGAAGGGCACGCCTTTAACCCGCATTTGGGTGAGGCAAAGACATAAAATGTAACTAGAATGTTTGTACCCTCACAATACCTTGGAATAATAAATAAAAAAAATGTAAGCTGTTATTACAATAATATCAGACAAAATAAAATTAAAGGTGAAAAAAGCAACATTGGGAATGGTATGCTAAGAAGATTTCATGGTCATGCACATGTCCATTCCTAACATTGACTTCACATGTATCAAGAACTGTCTACCTTATGAGGAGAATCTGACAAATCCTTAATCATAAGGAAAGATTTTAACACATTATTCTCAGAAATGGATAGTTCAACCTGAAAATTGGTAAGAATATAGAAAACTCGAACAATCGGAATCGTGTGATTTAATAGACATAAAACTCTGCATTCAAGAGAGAGAATACACATTTATTAAGGCTTACATAGGATATTATAAAAATTGATCACTTATTATACTATAAATATCTCAGCATGTTCCAAAGATTGATATAACATACAATTAAATTTTAAAATTTCTCAAAAAGAAGAAATAAACCCAAACATATGCAAGGATGCTTATTTGGAGTGTTTTGAATGGTAGCCCCTGAATGGAAATACTTTATTTTCTATGATTGAGTGAATGGCTAAAAAAAAAAAAGAATATTATACGTTGGTTAAAGTGAATGAACTAGATATTGTGGTATCAACATGCATAAATTTTGAAAGCATAATATTGTGTGGAAAAATTAAATCTAAGAAAAATATACACAGGGCAATACCATCTTTGTAAAATTAAAAATATAAAGAATATCACATATAATTCATGATATAAGGTAAAATTATGTTATTTAATGTTGCATTAATAATTATTTGTAAATAATATATAATTATTTAATGTTATTTAATTAGATGAGACACATTTGTATTTATTTTATGTATATAAATTATTTAATATATTATGTTGATAAAACAAAATAATTATTTATTATTGAAAAGGATAGTCATTTGCCTTTGAGGAGGAAGGAAGAGGAATAGATTTAGGGATAGAAGAGGCCAAAGAGATTGCTACTATACCTGTAATGTTTCCTTTCTTTTAAAAACCTAAAACAAATATAGCAATATGTTAACATTTGTTAATTCTGTGTGCTGGGTACATAGGTATTTGTTATATTACTCTCTGTTCTTTTCTGTTTGGAATATTTCATTATGAACAAAAACTTAAGTTACTTGCCAGGGATATGTAGCTAGTAGCTGGTATTTTAGTTTCAATATTTTGGTTTCTTTATTTATTGTATAAAAGTACTTAATGTTTATAATTTCAAACTGAATTCCTTCCATTTTTCCTAGGTTTATTTATACTTAAAAAGTGACTTGACTTTTAGTCTTCCACTCTTGAAGTTTATCCTTTGTTTGCATTCTTCCTCACTTTTCTCCTTGACCCCAAAGAGTTTTGGTCATGAATACTAAACAAGAAAGAATTATAGAGACAGTTTTCATTAGCAGAAGCTATAGTGTGAGGATGAAGTACAAATCTGCTCTTGTCACTGAGTCAGCTTTGGGTTACGGTTGATCGCTGCTCGGGGAGCATTATCCAGGACTTCAGGGAGAAAAAGTCTTTTCCTTTTATTTTTTAATCAAGTAACAAACATGTTTCTTAAGTATCTATGATGTGCCTGATACAGTGCCTGAAATCTAGAGCGTTGTGGAAGACCAAAGCAATACAGAGCAAGGACTACTGCCTTCAGTAAGGGTGACAATCTACTTTTGGTTGTCTGTCCAAAGTTGTGATAAGCTACATGCCTTCCTGTAGAAAGGAAACAACAGAGGTGGAAGGAGGTAACGAAGCCCTGGTTATCGGCTGTTTGAAAGAAAAGGGAAACATCTTCTCCAAGGGCCAGCCTCAAAGACTCCATCCCTGACTTCCCTCAGGCTGAGTCTGGTCCGCCCTCTCGGTGCTCTTTTGCTCAGGACTGGGACTCAGACGAGGTTATTCTACAGTGCTCCTCGCAGCCCTCCCCAAGCTGTGTGCCTGCCTACTGGGCTGTTCCCTGCCCAGCTCTGGGCTCCATGAGGGCTGGGCGTCGGTCTGCCTTTCTCAGTGCTCTGTGCCCGTCCTCATGGGTAGCAGTGCTCAATGTGTGTTTATTGAGGCAGGGAGGGAGAGAATGAATGACATAGTAAGCTCTTGGAGGAATGTAGCCGCATATTCCATACAATTAAACCGACATGAAAATATAAAAAAATTAAACAGTATTGATGAGTATTTGGGAGATACACACGTCAGAAGATGTAAACTATGTTCTGCAAAAAATTAAGATAGATTTCAAACCATTGGAATTTGTCATTTCATTCTGGAATTCCTAAGGAGTGGGAGCCCAACACCTCTGGCTGTGGCATGGATGAGCAATGGGGACACGCCGCCCCCTGTTCTAAATCTTCAGCCCCTCCCGTTCTTCTTCCATGTACTCCTGCTCATCCTTTGGTCTCAGCCCAAATTATCGATTTTTCAGAGTCCACCCCAACTTCTAGACCAAATCTGCTCCTCCCGCTCAGTCCTCCCAGGTCTGTGCAGTGTTCCAGTCACAGCCTGCAGCTCACTGTTGATGCAGCTTAGGAGCCTCCTAAGGAGGGGCCATATCTCATTAGGTCACCGTTTTCTGCCCAGTGCCAGGAACATAATGTTTTATAAATATCACATAAATATTTGGGGAATGATGGATGGATAGATAAATGGTCCATAGATGAACGTGGCAGAATGTAACCAAGAATCATATTATGACGATGGTAACTTTGAATCTAATTGGAACTATAATTTGTGAATAAAAAGCTTAGGAATTTGTTTTAACTAGTACTAGACACATATTACTTGTGACACCTCCCAAAGCTGACTTAAACACACCAGTGGATTTCAGCATGAGTCACTGGAACCAATAACCAGCCTCTGAATGTCTTTCAGTACTCACTCCTGTAAGTACGAAGTTGTTTGGACACATATCCTACACTTATTACAGTATGTATTACGGTATAATATAGTATACACACATACATTTATAACTATATATGTACTTCGGTATTAACACATGATGTATTAGTACATTATAAAATACAAAATATACATTAAAATAAGATAGGGAAGTGGTAAGTATACATAGAAGTTCTATTGTTTTCTCCCTGGGCCATGAGTTTGTGGGTTTGTGTTGTGCCATTATACTTTTTGAGGTCAGTACACTCGAGGTGGGGTGGGGCTGGTTAGGAACCTGTCCTAGACCACTGCCTCTCCAACCTTACTGTGTGCAGAATCTCCTGGAAAGCTTGGCAAAAAAATGCAGATTCTTGGGCCCCAATCCCTTGACCCCCAGAGATTCTGCTTGAGTTGGTCTGGAATGGAGCCCGGTCATTTGCGTTTCTGCCTGGCTCCTGCTGCTGTCCCGCGGACGGCACTTTCAGGAGCTCTCATTTGGACGCGTGCTTCTCAAAGTTCCGTGCACATTCAAATCATCCGAAATCTTGTTAAAACGCAGAATGTGATTCGGTAGGTTTGGGGTAGGGCTGAGCTTCTGCATTTCTAAGAAGCCCCAGGTGAGGCCGTGGCTGCCTGTCTGAGCCGAGGGACCTTGGGTTACAGAGGTCAGTTGTCATCTGCACCTTGAGCTCTTAGTGAGTTTTCCTGCGTGCAAAGCTCTGCAGAGCAAAGCCAAGAGAAACAGACTGCTTGTGTTGGAGAGAGATCGTTGCTAACAAGAAACCTCTTGCAGTTCTGTCATTTGCCCTTAACTCCTTGAGAATTTTAGTTTTAGAGTGATCCTTAGTAGGACAATTGTGAGCAAAAGGATTCAAGAAAGAATATTACAGTTCCTTTTTTGAATGTGTTTAATAACGACAAACGCTGTTCATTTTTCTCTGAATTTATGATAGGTAGGTAGGGATGATTTTCATCAAAAGTCTGCAATAACATTTTGCCTCAGTATTTACCTGATCCTTGTGCAAAGGTCAGTGGGAAAATATAATGTTCTTAGACTTCATAGAAACTCCTCAGATCAAGTTCTTGTATTATATCCGTACACACCATATATTATTTCTTTATATAAAATTGCATAAAAGGATAAGATTTTAAGAGCACGGTATCAACCAGAATTTCTAAAATTAAGTGAAATTATTTTAATGCAAATTTAGGGAGAGAAGGCTTATATTTTGACCCCACAATTTTATTTATACAACAGAAGTGGAAGAAAATCATTAGACTGTGATGTGCTCTCAGCACTTTTAAGGTTGGAAAAGCTATTTAGATAGCTGAAGATCTAAAAAATCTGTATCTTAATTCCTTTGTTCTAAAAAAGTGATTTTCTTGACTAGGATTGAGGATTCTTGTGGAGAATTAGAGGCTAGCACAATGTGTGAGCACTAAGATTAGGGCCTTATTAGCTGTGTTTGATTGGAGTGAATATCTAGACCATAATAAACCAAGATCTCCTGGTGATGAGGATCAACTCCTGGGGTGCATTTCTTGGGCACAGGTGCACACTGGAATTACCTGGGAGTTTTCTGATACCCTGGCCACACCTAGACCAATTAAATCAGAATCCCTCAGGTTGTGGCCTGGGAATCAGTGTTATTTAAAGCTCCGTGGTGATTCCCAGGTACAATCAGGGCTAAGAACTAATGGTAGAGAGGCCTGGGCCCTCCTTCACCTCTGAACGTCACCCTTTCACCTCCTGTGTTACAGTTCCAACTCCTCTAAATTTGCTAAATTTGCTCAATCTGACCCAAACTCACAGATCACTTTGATGTCTCTCCCTTTCCCTGCACTTCTGCATTATCCTTCTCCATTAATTAAACATGTTTAGATTCTTCTCCTAGAAATGTTTTAATCCTGAGAATGGGCCTATTCTTTCATTTGAAAGCATCATTTTTTCATAATTGCCAGCTAATCAGGATCCACATTAGATTTTTGTTTGTACTTAAAGAAATGCATGTGGGCTTCTTGTGGGTCAAGACTACATCTTTTAATCTATTCTCTTTCCTAGAAAGATGCTATATTAAAGTATCTTTTTAAATTTAATTATCCATGCTTCCCAGTGTCTAATTTAGAGCCTGGCACATAGAAAATACTCAGTAAATCTTTGTTGAATGTATGATTCTCTCTAACTCACTAGAATAGGATTCTTGTGGAGAACTACGGGCTAGTGCAATCCATGAACTCTAAGATTAGGGCCTTAATTGGCTGTGTTGAATTAGAGTAAATATCTAGATCATAATAAACCAAGATCTCCTAGTGATGAGGATCAATTACTGGGTATATTATGCAGGCAGAGCTGCACATTGGAGTTGCCTCTCCTTTAACTTTCATCCTCAAATATTCATCAGTTTCTGGATCTTGTTGACATACACTCCCTAGCACATCTAAGATCTATTTCTTTGGTTGTGTTAGCAACCACTGTTGCCTTCGTATAGACCAACCATCACTATCTTTTCTTGCTCCTGACTGCTGCTCTCCTGTCCCAGGTGCATCATCCACACTGATGATGGAGAGTGTGGGCTCTGCCTCCACATCAGAGCTTCCACCATGCAACCAAAGTGACTTTTAAAATTTATTTTCTTCAATTTATTGTTCTGTGTCTTATCACATTATTAATACTTACATAATATAGAGGTTTTCTTTCTTTTTTTTTTTTGGAGACAGAGTCTTTCTCTGTTGCCTGGGTAGAGTGCCCTGGCATCAACCTAGCTCACAGCAACCTCAAACTCCTGGGCTTAAGCGATCTTTCTGCCTCAGCCTCCCAAGTAGCTGAGACTACAGGTGAGCACCACCATGCCCGGCTAATTTTTCTATGTATTTTTAGTTGTTCAACTAATTTCTTTCTATTTTTTTAGTAGAGATGTGGTCTTGCTTTTGCTCAAGCTAGTCTCGAACTTCTGACCTCGAGCGATCCTCCCACCTCGGCCTCCCAGAGTGCTAGGATTACAGGCATGAGCCACCAGTCCCAGCCAATATAGAGCTTTTCTTAAAAATGTAAAAATGAAGTCTACCGTATTAGCCCAGGAAATATCTCTCCATTTATTCAAGAACATTGAGTTGTTTGCTTTCTACAGGTTTTGCATTTTAAAGTCTACTTCTTGTTACGTGGACTGGTTAGTATTGTGAATTCAGTCTTTTTGTACAGTGTATTTCCTAAACAGTTATTAATGGCATATAGGAAAATTGTTTTCATAGCTGATTTTTTTTTGAAGTTTTTCAATTATGGACAGCCATGTCATTTGCAAGCAAGTAAAATTTTACTCTTTACTTTTAAAAATTTATGTGTCTTTTTTTTTTGTTTTCTTGTGTAATATTAGAGACTATAACTTTAAGAATATTGCAAGTTAATAGTGGTAATAGAAGACGTCCTTCATTTTTGAATTTACTGCCATGCCTCCTGTATTTCATCAAGGACAATTCTGGCTCTTTAACTTGAGATAGACCCTTCATAGTGTTAAAGAAACATTCTACTTTTTTAGTTTCACCATGTTTGTGAAATCTTAAAACCAGGAATAATGTTAAATTTATCGTATATTGTATTGCATCTGTCAACATGAATACATAGCAGTTCTTTTATCTATTAATGTAAAAAATTATATCATTAAATATCTTGGTATCAAACCAACCTTGCATTCCTAAAACAAACATTATTTGGTTATGTTACATTATTACTTTAAGATATCATTGAATTCTGTTTAGTAGGTTTTAGACAGTATTTTTTGCCCTTGTATTTATAAATAGATAGTCAATAATCTTTTTGTCTGTGCTGTCTTTGTTATATTTTGGTAAGACCATGGTCCCTCCCCACACATGAGCAACTACTCATGCCATATAAAGTTAATTATAATTCCCTAAATGGGTAATGTCATTTCAGGGCTCGATGGCTTTCTACATGATATTCTCCCCACTATTCTTCCTTTCCTTGTTTGCCTTTTAAACTCATGCAAGGCCATGGTGATCATTTGTTCCCTCTTCAATGAACTATTCTTAAATATGCTGCCCACACTCTCAACTCAGTTGATCACTCCCTCCTCTGCTGTCTCTCAGTATCGTTTTCGTATCTCTCTTGTAATATTGATCATATGGTAACAAAGTTATTTTTATATTTCTTTCTCTCACTGTAGTTTAAGTCCTCGAAGGTGGATACTTTGACTTCTTGTCTTTTATCGCTACATCTCAGCACAACATCTCCATGTAGTAGGTGCTCAGTAAATATTCGCTGAATGCATGAGTGACTGAAGGAAACTCATACCTATATTTATCTTACCTTACTTCAGGGCTTCTGGAGGTACTGTAGATGGCTTCCAATATGGCAGGGAGAAATCAGCATGTTCTCTCTTACTCATGTTTCTTTAAAACAGGCAGGGCCCCAAGACTTGTATTCAGTCTGTTGTGTTGCTTAATGTGGCATCACCGTGGCAGGGCATTTTATTTAGTTACGATGGAGGAAAGGATGGTGAAGATAGTGATCATTCTTTCACAAGGTTTTTCCTTTTCTGAAAAATGTGTCCAATTAATGGGAGTGGGAGCATTCTCTAGTCCACAAATGTTTACTAAGCACTTCCTATATGCTAGTGACTCTGCAGGGTGCTGGAGATTCAATAGGAAATTAGACAGACATGGTCCTTCACAGTACTCACGTTCTAGCTGGGGAGTGCCACTAAAAATAATCCACTAAATAGAATAATTTCTGACTTGAGAAAGGGTGATAAAATGGGAGTAGGGGGTCATTTTAGATACTAGTGGTCGGGAAGGGAACGTCTGAGGAGGTAATATCAGCCTGAAATTGGAGGAGAGAGCTACCTCTTTTCCAGTGAGCCTGGGAGATTGTTCTGGAGAGGCAGCAGTGAGCTTGGCATATTTAAGGAAAAGCAGGAAGGCCAGCCTAGATGGAAAGTAGTGATTTGGGGCTGCTAAATAGAGATGAAGGTGTAAAGCAGGAAGAGCTTAGCTCATCTGGGGGCTTGTGGACCATGACTGGTTCTTAGCTAGATTGCACTTTGTATGTGATGAGATATTTTTGGAAACTTTTGATTAGAGGAGTATTATGATCTGTTTAATACATTTAAAAGAACATTTGGCTGCTATGTGGGGAATGAAGAGTTTTTGTTCCCCTAAGTATTATTATAAGAATTGGTTGCACAAAAATATTTAACTGGCTGCCATGTCCTGCAGAAGGAATACGATGATGTCTGTGCTATAGTTGGAAATATATAGGTGAGAAATTACAGCCTCTCACTGTTGAGTCTTAGTAAAATCCTTTTCAACTATTCAACTTTTTCCTCTTTCCTTCTGCCTTTTTCTCCTGTATATGACTTTCAATCATTATCTTTATATGAGCTATTCATTTTTCTCGCCTTTTAAATTTCTTGTTCCTCATAATACCCCTTACTAACCTCATAGCATCATTAATTGCCCCAATATTATATAGACATGATGCTACAGATTTATACACCTGGAAAGAGATAAAATGTAGCTTGGAGTTTCTTTTACAAAAAAGCCAAATTGCATCCTATGATTGACTGAGCAGCATTATCATGAAGCATTATAAAACAGTAGATGGCCCAGAGGTACTCAGGAAGGTGGCAATGAAACAAAGCAACCTTTAAATTGATTTAGCAAAACACTTAGTTTCCATTTCATAGTAGGTGGAACAATAATAAATCTTAAAGGAGGAATCATCCTAGGACATTATGAAAAATAAAACCAGGATAAACTCATTGGCTGCTGTCAGCACTTGTTTTTATGGTTTGTATATGAATTTTGATAAGAGAGAATGAGAAACCTGTTTGTGGCTTTGGCTTTTGGCTAGTATTGGACACATGTCCGTAGGGATGCCGAAGTCTGTCAGTAGTCACGGTGTCAGCTTTTTCTTGCAGGAATCACATTGTGTCTACTGGACGATAGGAAACATTCTTGGCCCAGCCTTTCACCCCTCTCCAGTGTCTGTTAAACATTTTTACCTGGGTGCAGTGGTGTGCTCGAGCTGGCTTGAATTAATTCTCTGCAGCCAATTGATAGAATCTTCTTCAGTTCTATGTTCAGCAGTCAGTGATGTCATGCTGCTTGAAAGCAGCCACATGAATATTTACACCACAGACATTGGCATGTGCTATAAATCAGGGATTCCCTCTCCTCCCCTGAACCCACCAAGAGCCAGTTGCTAAATGTTTACCACCACACCACTGCCTGGATGTTCCACCAGAAACTCAGCGTGTTTAAATACAAACTCACCATCTCTCCTCCCCTCCTTTCCACCATCAGCTCCTCCTCATGCATCCTTCTTATTTCTCAGCAGAATTTAAACCCAGGCTTAAGTCTCCTTAGGCATCTTTGACCTTTTTTTTTCCCTTTTGCCCCAGTGTGAAATCCTCTTTCAAACTCTACAGGTTGTACTTTCTCCTATCTTGTGTGCTCACTTTCTCCTGTCAATTTCTACTGACTCTCCTCCAGGTAAGTCCCTGCTGTGTGTTTTTCCTCTTGTAACCTCCAGCTGGGTCTTTGGAAATAGCTGCTAAATTCCCACGTCAGCCCCCATCTCCATCTCTTCCAGCCCATCTGACATGCGCTCACCTGCTCACTTTCCTGAGGTGTATCTTCTATCACTTTTCTTCTCACACTGCCAGTGAGTCCTTCCGATCTCCCAAATACAGTTCGTGCTTGGCATCCAGGAAGTCCACTGCATGAGCACGGCCTCCCTTTCCAGTGCCCAGGACTTCCATTCCCTTCCTGATGCCCGTGGGTGTGTCCCCAGATGGAACATATGCCATTTCAAACAGACGTATGTCTAAAGAATGAGTCTTCCTTCCTCCTTACCTCAGTAAAACTTATTTTTGGCTTTTCTGTGTAACTCATACGAAGCCTCCTCCTTGATATCTTCCCTGACTACTTCTCACTTCCTATCCCCCAGGCCGGAACCATTCCTCCATTTACTTAAACTCCTGTGGCAATACTGTACTGCTTTCTGTAATGCTCATCCCTTTCCTCCTTTATTACAATTTGTTTTAGGACATTGTAATGTATTCACAATTACAGAATTATAGAATCACAGGATCCTAAAGGACCTTGGGGAATATCTACTCCCTGCAGGAATTCCTTTTATAATGCTCCTGACAGATGGTCACACATCTGCATCGTGTCTCTGATGGGCGCTCAGTAGCTTTTTAGGAATCTCATTCCTGTGGTAGACAATTGCAGCTTCTCTCTCTCAGGAAGTTTTCTTATATATTAAATGAAAATGTGTTCTGTAACTTCCATCCACTTATTCAGATTCTGCCTTCTGTTACATTGTAGAATTATTCTATTCTATTTCAGCTTCCATGTGACATCTTCTTCAGACACATTACATAACATAAAAATGTTCCATTTGGGAGTTAAACTCTTCAGGGTCCTCCAGAAATATTCCTATTATGTCATTTTTCACTTCCTGTGATTTTATTGTCTTAACATCCAGCAGCTAAAGCCCATTCTACCTAAGTATAAACCTTCTTTCCCTTTTATTTATTCTTTCAACAAATCTCTGCTGAGCAAGGCATTGTGCTTGCCTTCAAGGAGGGGACAAAGATGTATAAGATGGAATTCCTACTCCAAACTACACAATGTCCTAAAAAAAATTGTAATAAAGGAGGAAAGGGATGAGCGTTACAGAAAGCAGTACAGTATTGCCACAGGAGTTTAAGGAAATGGAGGAATGGTTCCGGCCTGGGGGATAGGAAGTGAGAAGTAGTCAGGGAAGATGTCAAGGAGGAGGCTTCGTATGAGCTACCCAGCCTATTGTGGAGACTTTGAGCCCTCACTGTCCTGAACCACTATGGGTTGCTATAATCAATGCTATTAAGACTTGTATTGTACAGTGGGAGCATTAAAAGATTTAGGAAAAAAAATCAATTAAATCTCTGCACCCCCGCCCCCGCCTCCCGGCCCCTCATGCCTGCAACAAATGGCTTGTAAATTTCTGGTCTTCTGCTTTGGGGAAAAATATTTCATCACTGTTATTAGATCTGAAAATTAAGGTCTAGAAAACCTGCCATATTTACCATTTTCTTCATAGGAGATAAGGGCAAATCCTGCAACATTACATTTTTGCCTGATTAAAGCTCTGGCTTAGTTTTATTTACTTCAGTTGCCATGGGTCCTCAAGGTCATGGACTCACAGAGAGACAGAGAGAGAGAGAGAGAGTAGAATCTCATTCCCCAGAGGGTTCAATCTTGTCCCTTGTCTGGAGTCCTTCCTCACTTGGAAACATCATTTGCAAATTGCATTCAATCCTGCCCCATCCTTTGCTAGACATTTGCATTGGAACCTCGGTTTTCCTTCCCTCAACTGCTGACCTACAAGTTAGCCTTGATTTTTACCTCCCTACCCCCGCTGTGTCTTATATAAGCATAAAAACTTTTACATTTTTTTTCTTTTTTCTGGAATGTGGCTATTAGCAACTATCAGTGAGTAGAAGAGCAATCTTTCCCCCACCTTCTTGACCTCATCCTGTTTGTTTTCTTTGTGACACTACTTTACCCATTACCTAACCCCTCCACCTGTGCAGCTTCAGCATCTTATCTTGAATCTTTTTTTTTTTTCCTTTGGTGCAAAACATGTTCAAGCCTTTGTGATACTGTCTTTCTCCTGGCTTCCCTTCCTGTTATATCATCTCCCCATTTCTCTCCTCTTCACTGACAACCTCCTGGAAGAATGGTCTTTACTCATTGCCTCACGGACTTCCAACCTGCAGTGCACTTTAGGATAATTTTTGTCCTCACGATTCCCATAGAACTATTCTTGCTAAGGCCGCCACTGACCTCCTAGTCATCTAATCCAGTTTTCAAAACTTATTTCCTGTGGTCTCCCCCCATGCTCACTCCTCCTTGAAACTCTCTTAGGATATTTAGCCCCCTGATCCTCATTGTCATCTTAGTAGTCACTTTATCTGGGCTTCACTATACAAGCATCTATAAATAATGTATTCACAAAACATGTTTTCAGCAATTTTTCTAGACTAGGCACTGCAGCAGCGGAGCTGGGAAAGATTGGTGAGCAACACCCACCCACCCTGGAGCACAGTGGGGTAGATGGAGTGAGGGGTCACACATGGTCACAGTTGCAGGCTGTGATAGGGCCATACAAGAATGCCAGGAGGATGGTCAAGAGCCACCTCATCTAGTTTGGGGATCTCAGAAGCCTTCCCTGAGAAAGCTCCTGAGCTGCATATTGAAGAAGGAGAAGATTTTAACCAGGAGAAGGGAGAAGAAGAACATTCCAGGTGAAAGGAACAGCATGTGCTATAGAAGACTGTATTGCAGAGAGCAAGGACCCAGCTTTGAAGGCTGGCTTTGCCACTTATTAATAGCATGATGCTAAAAAAAAATATTGTTTGACATCTTTGGGTGAGTGTTCGGGGGCCGTGTAGGCAATATTCTTCCCAGTTGCCTATAGGAAACCTGCCCCACATTCCGTCTCTCTGGGGCTTATCTGAGGGTGCTCTCATTCTAGCAGAGGACGGGGAAGCTGGTATGGAGGCAGTTGGCCTGCGGTGTTTATGATTTGGCTTTGGGGAATGTCTGGTCGTTGAATGTCTTTTCTGGGATTTGAGGATGGCAGCGTGCCAACCCCCATTGATGGCGTGGGAGTGGGCCTTCTGGGATGGGGAGCTCTCCGTGTAGGTCCGGCGGGCTGAGTTAGCATCTGAGAGCATCGAGTGTGAACAGACCCTTTCTTGTGCAACAGCTGGATGTGAACGCTGGTTTATGGTGGAGCCAAAGGAATGGCAGATGCTTGATGAAAGGCCCCCAGCATCTGAAAAAGTTCACCACTGCACCGCATCCTCCAGGGGCAGCCGCCGCCGCCACCCTTTTATTAATGCACGTAGTGGAGGATTTGTGCCTTTGCCTGTTTGTGGGACTTGGCAGCCGTCCACCGCCTAATGTGAAAAAGGCCTATGGAAGACTCGGCCCCTTTGAAGCAGCGGGCTGGTGGTGGCTGTTGCGTGTGGCTGGGGTGTGGCCTCCAGATGCTGGATGCCTTCACTTTCATAAATTTTCCTCACTGCCACTCGTGGCTCTACATCCCAATTACTGCCCTCTCTGGAGGCAGCCGCTGACGACACAGGCAGACCTGTGCTGGCATCGCTGTGCTGCAAATGGCAAGATTTCACAGAGGCACCCCTGGGGCTGGGGGTCCCAGAGAGTGGAGCGCAGGGCGCTGGCACCCTAGGGAAGGATAGAAAAAAGAAAATGACATCCCATTCCTGCACACCCTTCATACTCTGAATATCAGCTGGGACAAAGATTGGGCTGGGGGGGTGGGGGCTGCAATTTCTGCCTTGCTGAATCCTCTAGGTTTCATTTCCGATTCTGTGCACTGATGAATTTCTCTCTTCTCTTTAGGGATTGGTGGTGGGTTACAATGCAGATTTTCATTTATTTTTCATGGGGACCCTAAGGGGGAGATTAGACAAGGAAAGGAGGGGATAGAAAGGGAAAATAGTTTGCCCCAGATCACACAGTTGGGATTCAACCCAGGTGTGGTGACCTCTAACTTTGCTGCTTCTTCCAGAAGATTGTGTGCCCTGGGCATGGAACAACTGTGCAGGTTTGTGTTCCTCCCTCTAGGGCCCAGGGATGAGCAGGTGCCCCAGGAGCAAAATTTAAGGAGGCACTTGCTCTCAAGTGCCAGCCCTGCACTTGCTGGAGCCCGAGAGCCAGTGTCCCCTTAAATGTTGCACCCAAGAGGACTCCTTACCTGTTGCCCAGCCCAGTCTTGCCCTACTCCCTGCCGCACTCCCCCCCCCACCCCACCAGCTCCAGGTTAGAAGACAGGTTCTTCTTTCTTTCTGCATTCCCCACAGAGCCCAACCCCGTGGGTTGCACACAGCAGATGCTCAAAAAATGTTTGTTAAGCGGAATGGAACAATTTCAAAGATGGCGTGTATCTACCTTGGGGTAGAAATGTGATGAAGTGGGCTCACCAGGGAGGAGATATTAAGATTTTCTGGTTAAAGATCCCCTTTTATTTCTGGAGAATCTTTCTAAAGGTAAGTACTGCCTAGCGTTTGGGCTCACTGAGCACTGGGCAAGTCCCTATTTCAACAGAGTCATATAATACTAGTGCTGTAGGGACCTCGCCATTTTACAAACTAAGAGGCAGGCTTACCCCAAAACACGGCTGGGTATTGACAACACATTGGCACCCGATTGTGTTACCACCTCAGACTTGGTAGATGTGAAATATGTATATTGGTTTCTGCTGCCAGTTCCTGAGGTGGAGCTCCTAAAACCCTGGTAAATAGGGCACTAGGGAAATCTTTGGTTCTGTTATTTCTTCTTTGACCCCAGTTCCTGACACAGAACTCCTAAGACCTTTGTAATTAATTTCTTGAATGATAGGGACAACAGGCACAGAGCTCCCAAATCCCTTTGAATTTCCTGGGTGATAGGAACAACTTTTGCTCTAATGAGCTGATCTTGGTAGGCTTCCAAATTGCCCCAGCCTCTGGGGAGGGGAGAGAGGCTGAAAGTTGAGTTGATTGCCATTGGCCAATGATGCAATCAACCATGCCTACCTAATGGAGCCTCCCAGACCCCCAGAAAGTCACGGTTCAGAGAGCTTCTGGATTGCTAAGCAGGTGGAGGTCCCTGGGAGGTGTTGCCCTGTAGAGGGCATGGAAACTCTGCCCTTCCCTCATACCTCACCCTGTGCATCTCTTCATCTGACTTTTCATCTGTATCCTTCGTAATATCCTTTATAATAAACGGATAAACATATATAAAGTGTTTTCCTGAGTTCTGTGAGCCACTCCAGCAAATTAATCGAACCCGAGAAGGGGGTTGTGGGAACCGTGATTTATAGCTGGTTGTTCAGAAGCACAGGCCACACCCTGGGACTTGGGACTGGCATCTGAAGTAGGGACAATTCTCGTGGGATTGAGACCCTTACCTGTGGGATCTGACTCTGACTCCAGTTGAGAGTGTGAGAATTGACTTAAATTATAGGACATCCAGCTGGCGTCCACAAGGGAATTGGATTTGATTCACGGAAATCCCTATACATTTGGGTGACCAGAAGCGTTCTTTGTTGAATGAGCACGTGGGAGTAGGAAAAACAGTTTGTTTTTTTCTCTCACAGTAGAGAATGTTTCTCTCCTGCTTGGATGAAGAGTTCTGCTTCTCTTGCACTTGAGGTTCTTTTTAAAAACAAAAAATAGATGAAGCTAGATGCGGTGCGTAGGTAAACTGAGATCTTACACACAAGATGGAAGGAGCTCAGGCTGCTGCTTCCCAGAGGTGTTCTTCCCAGTCCTGCCCCCCACAGGGGCTCCCCCTCCTTGGCAGGCACGGGGTGTGTAGGCTCTTAAGATCATACAGGGGTTTAGTCCACCAACCTTACAATCGTTTTACAGTGAGCATGACAGTGATGAATCGAGCCTGAGTTTAAGACAAAAGTGATTGATTTTCTGCCAACCAGCCATTTTTATGCTCTCTTTTATCAGCCAGCCTCCAAAAAAGTGAGTTATCTGATTTAGAAGCAAATGCCGAATAAGAATTACATTTACTTTGTGCTCTCAAATCTCGGCCACTAGAGGGGGCTCGTGACCAGGCTTCCCTTTCCCTGACGGGCTCCTGAGAGCATCTTTCCACAAGGTTTGCCTGGCTCTGCCAAGATTGAGCCCAAACTGAAGTAATGAGAAATGACCTCCAGAAGAGTGACAACTCAGCAAATGTCTGTTAATCGTGGTCAGTTTTTCCCTCTGTGGAGCCTGTGTTTCCTATTTGAGCAAAGATAGCTCATCCGCCCAACAGGAGTATTTCTAACCGCGTTGCTGGTTTTATAGTTTCTGGCTTTGGGCCCCTTAATAGTGTAGCCCCTGGGTATGGAGGAAACAGCAGAATGATACACACACCTTCCCCGGTGCTAAGATGCAAGACAACTGTGGGCATGAGGACCATGCATTCCACATGTGGTCTGATACACGGCCTTATCAAGGGAGACTATACCTTAGATTTTATGCATGCATGCATGATGGTTGCTGGTCATTGCTAAAAACATAACTCTACTAAAAGCAGGTACGTGGGACTTCTTTTAAAATTGGCATCCATGGAAAATCTTAAGAATTGCTGTTCTTTTAAAGGAGATCTCTGTGTCCACAGATGCCTGCATTATTCCATAAAAATAATCCATAGCTTTAGAAGAGGGTCAGAGGCTAATGACCATTTCTGGGACACTGTGTTCTGCCACCTGGGCAATGCCATTCACCTGCTGGGACATGTTATTAGGATTTAAAAATCAATATTTTTCAGTCTCTGGAGAGAGCCTAAATTAGGTAAAAATGTTGCAACTATATGTAAGTGGGCAGTGTAGATAAGATAGGAACGGAGGGCAGACAGTCAGGGAAGGAGTTCGCTGTGAATAATTAACAAAATGGCTCGATTATTTTTTTTCCTGTTAATTTTCTTGTTTGATTTTCATTCTTGTCAAGGCAGACAGGGAGGGAAGGACACTGAAGGCAGGAAGATGAAAATGCAAGGCTGAGCAGGGGAGCTCAAGAGGATAATTGCAGAGCTCTCTTGCGCAGGAGCACACTGGCTGATTCTGTGTGACTCCAGATGTCAGACCTGAGTGTTAAGGTTGGAAATTATGAGGATTTGGGTCTCTAGAAGAAAAAAAATGTCATAAGCAGGAGACCCGCCAAACTTCTCTGCAAGGAAACTAGCCCCTTGGACTACAGGGTCTTCAGGAAGAGGCTGTGTGACTGTCAGGGACTTTTTTGCTTTGTTTTGTTTTTTTGATATTGAGAGGTTGACCACATGACTATCAAATCTAAGATCCAGTGATATGGAAACTCGATGCCTTTATGTAGGCTTCTTCCTTTGCCTGGAATTTCCTTTTCCTCATTCTCTAACCAGGCAATATTCCGTAGCTCCTTCAAGCTCCAGCTCCTGTGTTGTCCTGCTGGGAAGTATATGGCCACCCCTGCCACACCCCATAGAATTAGTCCTCAGTATCCCATTGCACTGGTTTCCTGCCCATAGTGGCCTTTACGTCATTTGGAGTTTGGTTCTTAGTATCTGCATAATACTACCTTCTTAGGAGGAGTCCATTTCTGTTGGTCTCTGTGCCTTACTTAGTGCCTGGAACAAACAGAGCTCCACGAATTCCTTCTTTTCACTTAGGAGAGGGCCAAAGGTCTAACTTGGGTAGGAGGAGGAGGGGAGAACTTGTGAGGTTGGGCTGGAGATAAGTTTTGTATCTGCAACCAGAGAAGCAGGCTGGGCTCCCATTCCCAGTATACTCCTGCCCTGCCTCCCTAAGTCAAGTTCATGAAATGGACGAGCTGATAGAAATGGCTGGACTTGCTGTGCTGTCTTGACAACCCCAGGCAGCCACAGAACCTGGAATATTCTCACCACTATTTAAGCCAGAGCGGACAATCGCCACAGCGGTGCCAAGCCGTGGCTGGCCCAGGAGGGATCCGGAGGGAGCAGCAGAAGTGTCCCGCCAGCCGGCCCAGAGCTTGCCCCTGCCCTTTCCTTACAGCTCAGTCACGCAGCCTCACAGTTCCCATGACTGAATCTCTTGGCCCCGTCTTTCATGCTGGGGGGGTGCTTTTCACACCTGTTCAGTGGACGGATAAGAGGGAATGTGTGAGGGTGCTTATGCAGTATTGAGGGGAAGTGCTTAACACCTGGAAGAAATATTTTTTTTTTTAGATATAATGTGACGTGGACATGCTTTCTTATCTTGGCTGTGACCTCTAGTTGTTTCCATGCAACTCAGATTAGGGAGATCAGGGCAGAATTTTAAGGGTTAAAGTATAAGTGGATTTTTTAACAGTCTCATGGCAGCTCTCCCTCCCCTTTCCACTGATGCCCAGGCACCACCAAGCCTAAGGTGCCTTCACTCACTTCTGCAAACGTCCCAGACATGTGGAGCGAGGAGAGCCATATGGCCACAATGTGGTTTTCTTGTTATCTTCCTCATGTGCTGAGCTCTGTCCTGATCCCGCCATTGCTCTCAGGGAAGCTGACCTCCAGACTGACAGACATAGCCCAGCCAAAGACCCTTGCTGGTGACAGAGGGGAACCCGATATCTGGCTCCCAGATGAGGCTGGCCGTTGCCACTCGTGACTTGCCCTTCTGTTCCCCAGAAGCAGCGTGGAGAGTTCCCCACACTTAATACATCTGTCCTTCAAACCTGTGCCTGGGAAGCAGAGGCGCTTGCCTCTGTCTGACTGGGGTGGCCCTTGTGCCAGAGAAAGCAGAGGGAAAATCACTTGGATATGCTGTTGCTAGGAAGCACAGGCATGTTTGATGTTTTGCTTTTAGCAGTATTGGAGGCTTGCCTTTTTAATAACATGAAGAGCTATAGGTTGTTCTTACAGTATCAAGTATGTGCTTTATTGAAAATGAGTCATTAAAGCAGAAATCTCTCATCAAATCCTTTTTTTCCACCAGTCATTACATTAAAAAAAAAATCCCTGAGAGACAGGAGAAGAGTACAAGAACTACACAATGGGAATGGCAGCAGAAAGGTTCTTGCAGAAGCAGTTTGGTTCAGAGGTTGCTGTGGCCAACAGCCTCCAGGTGCATGGCCACGTTAGGCAGTGGCCAGGGAGCAGGGACAAGGATGGAATCCGTGCTCTTCAGATGTCAGTGTCCAACTGTCCAACCCTGTGGAAGTTGAGCAAAGGTCATTAGGCCACTCTCATCCACTCTTTGGATGATTCACCAGATATTTTCTGAGCTGCATGTTCAAGGCAGTAGGCTGGGGCTGAATAAGCCAGACACCATCCTTGCCCACCAACAGGAAGAGAGAGAGGTGATTGTGGTTCAAAGGGTGGGGAGGACATGGAACCCAATAGGTGGTGGCCAACTTTTCTCAGGCCAGTCCCAAGCACCACGGAGGAACTTGAGCTAAGTCTTAGAGAATAACCATCAGATGTTTCCAGTTTAAAAGACAAGGAAGCACATTAAAGACCAAAATAGCAAGATGAAAGGAAGCCCAAGGGCTGGTGAGACAATCTATGACTTGGTAAAATAATTAATGGGGAAGAAAGGGATGAAATTAGAAAAGTAAGCTGAAGTCTAAATGCTAGGAACCTTGAATTTGATGCCACAAAGTCTGAACTTTCTTTGCAGATGCTCAGTCAGAGACAGGAATGAGCTTCATCCTAATCTCACTACACCTATAAATCCCTCTGGGAGGGCAAAGTAGTTTTCCTAATGCTGATGGAACTGAACTCTTGGCATCACCATACAATGAAACTTTCTGCAGTGATGGAAATGTACTAAATCAGCAATATGGTAGCCATCGCTGCATGTGGCCATTGAACGTTTGAAATGTGGTTAATGTGACTGAGGAACTGGATTTGTAATTTTAATTAATTGTAATTCACTTAAATTTCAATTTAGATAGCCATATGTGGCTAATGGTTTCCAATTTAGAGCTCTGCAGGACGCAGTGGCAGAAGCTTGCTTGATGGGGGACAGAGGGACCGACGGCTCCCCTGCTGCTCAGTTGGATTCCAAGGCAGGAACTGACTGACTGAAGGTGATCACACTGCTGTGCCGGGCTATGAGGAAGAGTGTGAAAACATGCCTTCTAGGAGTCACTGAAACACTGCACACACACAGAAAGAGATGAGAGAAGGGAGACAGCTGGTGTTTGACAAAGCTCTGCCCAGCATGGCGCCAGCTCCCTGGGCCCCGGCAGCAGGTAGCACTTAGTGTCCTCTTGCCTTACGATGGGACTGAGCAGCTGTGTGAGCCACACAGAGCAAGAGTCCTGGCTGCATCTCTTGGCTGCCAGGAAAGATGCCAGGAATGGGGCAGATGAATCAGAAAACCATTTCTAGATGCATTACTTAAAAGCTTCTGTGATGGAAAGTATACTTAAAGGAATTGCATAGGCCTGATCTCTTTGTTATAACTCTATTACAGTGGAAACCCAAAGAGTTAGGCAGGTACTCTTCACCTCTAGTGCTTTCCTGGAAAAGCTCAGGGCAATGCAGCCTGTGTTTTCCCCCTGGAGCAATGGGCGGCCATGTTTCCTGACCAACTCACCATCAAATAGAGCATAATTGTGACAGAATAACGTCAGGAAAGCTGAGTTACCAAAGCCATAAATCTCAGTAACTACTAAGAGTGATAAAATTCTGCTATTTATTCTATAGAATGAATATAAATATACACTATTGGTGCATACTGATTAAGGAAGGGACAACAATCTTCCATAAATTCATAGAAATTCAACTCCACTGTGTCATAAATTAGATTTTCCTCATATTGAATTATTAAGTGTGATAAACATGATTTTTTTTTCCTGCGTGCTTATTTTATTAGAAAGCTTTCTCTTTTTTTTTTTTTGGTATATAATCTATTTTTCTTTTTTTAAAAAATTTCTATTATGGGAATACAAACTATTATGGAAATACAAACATTTTGGTTACATGAATTGCTTTTATACAGTTTGAGTCAAAGTCATAAGTTCGTCCATCACCCATATAGTGTGCATTGTGCTCGTTAGGTGTGCATCTACCTATCCTCTCCTCTTCCCTCCCACCTGCTTGATTTCCATTGAATTTTACTACCATATGTGCACATGAGTGTTGATCTATAAGTTTCAATTTAGTAGTGAGTACATATGGTTTTTGTTCTTCCATTCTTGTGATACTTCACTTAAAAAGATGGTTTCCAGTTCCATCCAGATTGTTACAAAAGGTATTAGTTTACTATTTTTTTATGGCTGAGTAATACTCCGTAATATACATGTACCACATTTTATTGATCCACTCACATATAGATGGGTACTTGGGTTGTTTCCATACCTTTGCAATTGTGAATTGTGCTGTTATAAACATTCGAGTGCCAGCGTCTTTTTTATAAAATGTATTTTTTTTCCCCGTTGGGTAAATACCCAGTAGTGGGATTGCTGGATCAAATGGTAGGTCTACTTTTAGTTCTTTGAGGTATCTTCATACTAGTTTCCATGGAGGTTTTACTAGTTTGCAGTCCCACTAACAGCATATGAGTGTTCCTATATCTCTGCAGCCATGCCAGCATCTGTTGCTATGGGACTTTTTGATAAAAGCTATTCTCCCTGGAGTTAGGTGATATTTCATTGTGCCTTTAATTTGCATTTCCCTGATGATTAGAGACATTGAGCATTTTTTCATATGCTTATGAAAAAGCCATTAGTCTATCTTCTTTTAAAAAGCTTCTGTTCATGTCTTTTGTCTACTTTTTAAAGGGACTATTTGATGTTTTCTTGATGATTTGCCTGAGTTCTTTGTAGATTCTGGTTATTAGCCCTTTATCGGATGTATAGCATGCAAATATTTTCTCCTATTCTGTAAGTTGGCTGTTCGCTCTATTGATTGTTTCCTTGGTTGTGCAGAAGCTTTTTAATTTAATCAGTTCCCCTTTATTTATTTTTGTTGTTGCTATGATGGCCTTTGGGGTCTTCTTCATAAATTCTTTGTCTAGGCTGATTATCTGAGTTTTTCCAAAGTCCTCTTCCAGAATTCTTATAGTTTCATGCCTTAGGTTTAAGTCTGTTATCCATCGTAAATTAATTTTTGTAAGAGGTGAAAATTGCGGGTCCTGTTTCAGTCTACAGGTGGCTGTCCAATTTTCCCAGCACCATTTATTGAATAGGGATTCTTTTCCCCATGTATGATAAATGTGAATTGAACAGTTTAATAACAATGGTTTTGCCCCTCCTTGAAATCGAAAGTGCATTTGAAGATACTTTTATTTTTCTCTTAATAAATTACTTTGTTACCAGCAGAAACATGCATAATTATTCCATTATCTGTTCCATCCACAGCATGAGTAGACCAATGAAGTAAAAGTTTGAGGACAACACAGAGAGAATCAAATCAAAACCTGTATCAGGAGGCCACCAATGCATAGATTGGGAAAAGGTTAGATTGGGAGAAATGTTTATTAACTAAGACCTATAAGTGGAAGCTCTAATTTTCTCCCATTCTTTATTCCTTATTTTCCCACAACAGTTCTTAAATTCTGATTTAAATATTAATGTATTCTATTTTTTTATTGTTTTTGAAGTAAACTGTGATGTTTACCTTTTTAGAAAAGTGGTATGTGTTTGTTGTAGAAAATACAGATAAGAAAATTAAAGAGAGTCATAATTCCACTACTTGGAGTTGACCATTGTGGATATCTGAGCATATCTGTTTTCAGTTATTCTTGTTTTCAGTGTGTGATTACACAATACTGAAACACAGTTACGTTTTCCTACTTTTTTTCAGTTACTCCCTCCTGAACATTTTCCCATATTTTAAAATACATTTCCAAAACATCATTGCAATGGCTGTAGAGTATTTCATCATAGACATCATCTAAATTTATTTAACTGGGCCTCTATTATAGACAATTTAGGTTATTTCCTTTTTTAAAAAATTTTAAATAGCCTCGGGATGAAAATTCCTATATTTGAAGTCTTCGTCCACATGAATTACTGTTGCCTTAGGTATAAAATTTCTATCAAAGGATAAGAACCTTTCTTTGGGCTATTAATAATATTTCCAAATTGCTCTCTAAAATGATCTTCTAATGTAGTTACTGTGAATATGGGTTTTGAGATTAAAAAAAAAAACTGATATATAGCCCTGGTTTTGTAGTTCTGGTTCTGTCGTCAGCTACATGGCCTGGGACAAGTTAACTTAGCACCCCCAAGCTCTAGCTTCCCTATCTGTTAAGCGGGGTAGTAACAATATCTCCCTCGTATCCCAGTGCCGTGTAGAGTAAAGGAGACAATCATGGGAAACACTTCACACAGCAACACACTCGATGTCAGAGCTGACAGTGTTATACATCTGCCAGCAGAGTATGGGGATGTCTACTTCTCCCTCCTCTCACAAATCTTGGTCACTATTTTGTGTAAAAATCATCAACTTGATGAGTGAAAAACATGTTAGAATTCTAACATCTGTGACAAAACACATCTTTCAAGTCTTTAAAAATATGCAAAATATTTCAAAAATATTTCAAAGAAAGTACTGGCTTTGACAAACATTTTTCTCTCTCAAATGTTGTTCATAAGCACTAAGTCATATAAATAGCTCAAATCTTCCTTAGTTTTGCAGTGTAGGCTTATTGTCAATTGTGTCTGTGGGTCGAAAGGGTCTGTTGGTGAGGTGGATGGAGTGTTTGCAATTGGTGATTATTAAATATGTACTTAAAAATATTTTCTTTCAATGAATTGGGTTTTGCTGTCGATAATTTATTTTAAATTACATAAATAGCTTAATAAGACAATGAGTAGAAATCAAGAGAGAAGAAAGAAAATATTCATTAACAATCCCTTTACCCAAATTCAATTTTATTTGTTTATTGTCCATGCAATTTTGTATAATAGAATTATAAGAGACATTATTTCCAATGGAAGTACATATTTCCTCACATTGAAACTAGATTTTTCCATTTAAGTCCTGTCATTTTTCCAGGCCCATTATGTGCCATTCCATCCACGTCATGGCTGTGGGAACTGTGTACATGGGAGAGATTCATCCCCCACGGGCCTGGAGGGAGGGGGGTAGACAAATTCTGTTGAGGAAGTGAAGTAGGAATGCAATTAGAGGTTAGAACCTGCCTCTTTGGGGCAGCCAAAAATGTCACTGTGAAGTCTGAGCATGAATATGATGGGTGTGGGTTATTTGCAAATGAAAACTGAAACAATAAGGAAATGGCGTTGATGGGGGTTCATACTTGGATGCTTAGAGTCCCATTTTAAGGACAAGCTCCATTTGGCTTTTATTTGGAAATTTCGAGACTCCAGCCAATGTAAAGACAGTGCTATGTGTTTAGTGCCTGCATGCATTTGCGAGGGAACATGGTTTCAAGGATTTCTACAACAGAAGTGAGGGAAAGTATTCAGGAATACAGCCTTAGTTATTACAGAGAGGGAAAAAGGTCAGTTTTTCTCTCCTGGTTATTGTGTCTTAAATATTGCTCATCAAATACTCTCTCAGTGGATGAAATGAAAGGAGGCTCTTTAGGTTTCAGACTGTTCCTCTTTGTTCCTGTTAATTCCAATTTCCCAAAGCTGTGCCCTTGGGCGTTGGGCTATAATAACTTTGCAGGTACACTGTGAGTCTATCGATCCTTTAATATGGTTTCTGCATTTAATTCTTGTTCAGAGCAGGTTCGGTGCCAACTTCTACTCAGGGCTACCTGACTGCTCTGCACAATCGGGTGTATATACAGCCCACACCAAGAGAAAATGACTTTATAAACATTGGATGGCCATATCCTGATCACTTTTCAAGATCATCTGTGTAACTTGTAATCTTGAATATTATTTTTCCTGTGTTCAGCCTTGAATTTGATTCTGGAGGGAAGGGGATTTGCTGAACAAGAATATGAAAGATACCAGGGCAGTTAAATTTTATTAATCTTGGGGGCCTCTAGCATAAATGTTAACTCAAAATTGTGAGGCAGAAAATTTACTGGAAGATGAAGATGCAGACTATAGTATGATATAGTAAGAAGAACACTTTTCAAAGTTAGGTGATATAATTTAATTTCCTCTTTTGCCACTTATAAGTGCTTATAAGTCATTCGTAAAATGACTCCTTCATTTATAAAACAAGGCACTGTACTATGTCTTCTTTACCATCCAGTGACAGACTGCATGTGAAAGCACTCTGTAAACTGTAACATTATGTCTTTGTGGTCAACATGTTTGAAAATGTGTTAGTTTGCATTTAAACACATTTCAGTTGAATTTATATGCAGATCCATCATTTCCACATTTAAACTTAAGCTACAGAAACCTTAGTTTAATCCTCTTCATCTTTCAGTCTAATTAGGGGCCTAAAATGTTTTCTTTATTTGGAATTTATCACCTCTCGGTCTAAAGAATGAAGATTCAGTGTTCCTAAAAACTAAGGTTCTAAGACATTACAAAAGTGAATTTAATTGTACATCTTCTGAAAGCCAAATATAGGGAATGGCTGTTGCTTTGGACGGTGGAGACTGTAGAACATTTCTATCATTGCAGCAATGATAGAATGTTGGATAGTCCTGCTCTAGAAGAAAGGAAACCTAACGTCACATTGTTGAGAGGTATGTGGCACTTAGGTTTCATACAGAATTTTTATACCAATTTTAGGTTTCCAACCTAAAATAGCAAATTTTAATGGCCAGCATCCCCCGTCTACCCACCTAACCCTTTCTGCAGTTACATTTATGATGTTTGATGATCTGATATTTTTAAATGTTTGTTTCTCTCTGTTGGGTCCCATAGGTCCTGTGTGACAGACATGTGTGAATGTCCAGTCCATAAAAACTGTTACTGCGAGTCATTTCTGGCATACACCCGGGCCTGCCAGAGAGAGGGCATCAAAGTCCACTGGGAGCCCCAGCAGAATTGTGCAGGTAAGAGAGTCTTGCCGGATCCATCCATCAGAAGTTTACTGCAGTGCCCCTGACAACAACAGGGGAGACTTGTGCATGTTGATGTGAATGGCAGTGGCCTCCCTTGCCAAAGGAAAATCCCATTGGTGGCCCACATGGATTGTAACTTGATAAAACACAGGGGCTTCCGCTGGGCAGTGTAGATAGCACTTAAGAGAAATACTTTGTGACAAGCACATTTGAAAAATATGAGGATTTCCACTATGGCAAAATCTGCTCAACCTCAAGCTACCAGCTGGATGTACTTAGCTCACGGACAGTCATAGCTGTGGCTTAGGTTATATGTGGAACAAAGGAGGTTCAGGACAATTACAGTGATTTAAGTTCTTCAGGATAAACACGATAAGTTGTTTTTTAGAGAATGTTATACAAACCCTAGCAGAATGTTCTTTTTCCTCTGAAAGATAGATTTCTATAATAGTTGTTATTAGCTCTTTGGCCTCAGGCAAGTTAATTAGCTTATTTGATGTCTGTAAAATAGACTCCTTTGTTCATCCAAGAAGTATTTATTACAAAGTGGCTAAGTACTGGGCGTTGTGCTGGCCACTGTGGGTACTTCGCTGAGTATAAGAGATGAGGCCCCTGTCATTGAGGTACCAGCTGTATAGTGGGAGGATCAGACAAAAATAGTAACTCTACAATAAATACTTGCAAATGATGGTAAGTATGAAGAAAGAAAGAACCAGGGTGGGGTGATGGAAAACAATTGGAGAGGGGATGGGCTGCTACTTAGATGGGGTGGAGAGGGAAGGCTTCTCTGGGGAGGTGATATTTCAGCCTAGCCCTGAAGGATGGAGGGGCGCCAGGGCAAGCATTCTATGCAGAAGAAACATGTTTGACGGCCATAACTTGGAAAAAATTTCGCATGCTCTCAAAGTGGGAGGAAGCCAGTGTTGTTGAGCCTGGTGGACAAGGGGAGATGGGCACAGGATGAGGGTGAGGGAGGATCAGGAGCTGGATGGGCATGCAGGGCTTGGCAGGTCTGGAAAGAAATCTAGTTTTCATTCCAAGAGAAGTGGGAGCCACTGATGGACTTTAAGCAAGCTTCTTTCTGCTTTTCACAGATGTACAAATAGATTGGAGGGTGACAAGATTGAAAGCCAGTGACCAGGCAGGAGGCTATGGCAATAGTCTTGGTGAAAGCCTGAAGGTGGCTTGGATTAAGATGGTGGCAGTGCATGTGGGGAAAAGGGGAGAGATTTCGAGATTTGGGAATTTGGAGATTTTACAGCAGTACCTGCTATGGAGAGTTACAGGCATTGATGATATGTGTGTGAAGCATTGCAAAGAGTGCCCAACTCATAGATGTTCAGTCAGTGGTAGCTGCTGCTGTTGTATTTAAATTAGAAGGTGAAGTGACAGAATGTTTGTCACCTAGTTGAAGGATTGACCAACTTTTCCCTTTGAAGGGCCAGACATGGTTGGAGTAAAGAGACTGGAGTTTTCAGCAATATGTACTAGGCCCCATAGCCTCAGCTCAGACCTTAGAAAAGAAGGCAGTTCATGCCATTGTTAGCTCCAGAGTGTCTACATCAGTGGAGGACAGCAGTGCCACCATCTGGTTAAAAGCAGGGTCAAGAAGAATTGCCCTGAAGCTGTGATCGCAGTGCACAGTTATCTGGTTCACCTAGACCAGTGGGTCATAACCTGGCTGGGCACTGGAATCACCCTGGGAGCTTAAAAAATAAACCATGAACCTGTGTTTGGGCCCCACGCCTGGATATCCTACTGCAACTGGGCTTGTGTACTTTTTAAAGCTTCCCAGGCAATTTCAACCTAGCAGAGTTGAAAACACTGTTAGTTTATGTGTTTATGTGTGTGGTTTTGGGAATAGGATGATGGATATTTGGGGAGTTCTGAAGTTTCTTCAGCAAAGCACCAAAGCCTTTGACCTTCCTCTGACTTCCGTTTTGGTTTCGCTCTCTCCTCTGCAAACCCAAGTCCAATCTTTACATCAGAATTCACTTTCCACAGCGAGAATACCTCTGTATTAATGTTGCCCTTCTCTGAGAATATTGATTTATAAAAATAATTCATATTAAAATATGGCTGAGGCTGCTGAAAGTTGAGGCAGGTGGCCAACCTCTGACCTAATGCGTCAGTGCTGGGTACAATATGCAATGTTTTTGAGGGATTTTCAGCCTCCTAGCCCACTGTATTTAATTTTGATTCCTCTTTCCTTTGAATCTATTTAAAAATGAATACAAAAAATGAAGTCAAACACCCATCCATCCACCCACCCATCCTGGTCAATGCAGGGCCCCAGCAGAGTCCTATTAATTTCATTAGCTATGGTGGTGCTGTGGTTAGAGTCCTATTAGATACAGGATATATGAACCCTCTCTTCCTGGCCTAGAGCTATATTTAGCACCATTTCAGTGCACACATTGCATTTGAGGACTTCACATTTCATTCACATCAGCATCTGCACTTGAGGGACTGAGTCCCTGGAGCTAAAATTATTTTTCTAATGGAAAAGAAATATGGGTCCTGAAAGGTTCCATTTACCTCTTAAAATTAGTGGAGCCATTTGGGTAAAGGATAGCTCCATCAGTGTGCAGTTGGAGGGGGACATTTTGCACACACACACACACACACACACATGCACACACACACTCGCTCACATTAGGGGCTTCCACAGACTGACAGTTGTTACATGGAGAAATAAATTTACAGAGATATGCAGCGTCTTTCAGTGGATTCATTTTAGAGTCATCCAGAATATTGAGGACTAGGAGAATATTCTTTACTTGTTTTTAGCTTCCATGTCTTTTGACTCATAATAACACTGAAGGCTACGTAAGACAGAGGAGAGAAATCTTGCAGAGTAAAAAGCTAGCAAGTTGAACAAATAAGAAGCCAGCCAAGCAAGAAACTGAAAAAACAAGTGACATTTTAGAGGCTAGCCTAGATTTTAACACTGTCATGACTACTGCCATAGTACATGCCCACTCACTGTGGCAAGAAGGACTAATGGAACTCTAATTTAGCATGAGAATTACTAAATAAAATGTAATATGCTGAGGGCTATATTGAAGATATTAAAAATTTAATAAGCATTTATATTACTATTCACGATTTTCTAAGCACTTCCTTTTCCCCAAGGACTATACTAGCATTTTATATTTAATCTTATTTAATGCCCATAATAATCTATATGGTAACATTACACCACCTACATTTTATTGATGAGGACATGGAGGCTTAAAATAGCTAGGTAATTTGCTGAAAGTCACAGAGCTGGGAAGTGAGGAAGCTGGGAGTTGAACCCAGGTCAGTTTATGTTATCACCCCATCCTTAACCATTATGAGAACACAGAGAAGTAAGATCATTGTAGAAAAAGAACGCAAATACATATTTATTATATAGTTATATAAGCATCAGCTAATTCATCCAAATATTTATCTAGACCTTTATTAACCATAGTGACTTTCCAATTTCTGTTTGTTCCCTATCACTAGTAGCTGTTATTAATATTTGGTACCTTCTGCGTCTGTAAAGTTATGATCTTGTCTGCTGTTCTTTCCATTGCTGTCCTTAGCAGAGTGTCTGCCACCTGCCTATAGCTGACACTAATTGTCTGAACATTCAGCAATACATTTTATAAAAGGAAAAGTCCCTGGAAACGCAGGCGTTCATGTCTTTCTGCAGCACAACGGATGGTCTGCTGGGTTATGTGAGCAGTTTTCTCCCTCCTTGTTTGGCTCTACAAACCCCAGGTGATTCTAGCTCCTTCCCTGTAGCAACTCTGCCCTAATTATATACACTGAGCCTTTCCTTGGCTGCCTGGATGCCTCCTGTAAAAGTTCAAGAGATAAAGTCATGGTCTATGACTTTTAGCATCCAGTAGGGGGACATAAGGATGGCTCAGTTCCAGAAGGCACAGAGCCGTGCTTATTGAATATGTCGATAAAGCCTGCCCATGCCTTTAGGTGTTATCTGTAGCTGTTTGAACGCCCCCTTGAGAATAAATGTACTGGAACCCTAACCATTTTGGCAGTTTCCTGTTGTTGTTGTTTTTAATCTAACCAAATGATGCCTTTTTACATGCATGTGTGCAAATCAAATATATTTATGCTTTTAAAATTATATTTTGCCTTTTATAAGTTTGAAAAAACATTGGGCTCACAGAGGGTAAATGGTGGCTCGAGTCAGTATTAACTTTCTAGGATCATTTAAAAGCTGTGCCCAATTGAAGGCAAATCTAATGTCACTCTCCAGCTTAAAACTCTTCTAAAGCTTCCCTTTGCCAAGGCTTCTGGGGTAGTTTGTGCTCTCCGGCCTTTGCCTACTTTTCAGCCTTTATCTCCTACCACTCTCCCTCCTCAAATCCCATTATTCTGCCCATCCACCAAACCAAAGATCCACCCTTCCCTGATTGAGCCAGAGTCCTTGCTCTTGTTCCCACCCTGCCTTGGTTCCCGCTGCTCTCTCTGCCTGGGAAGCTCTTCCTGCCATGGTATGCCTGACAAGTTTCTACTCACCTTTTACGACTTAAGTGGGATCCCCTCTCTGAAGTCTTCCTCAATCCCTACCCAACTCTCAATGTTGGGTCAATGTCTGTCTCTTTTGTTCTTCCACAGTACTTTGTCCTCACTGTCTAATATGGCACTTCCTATGTTTTATTAAGAATCTTTTTACATGTTAGCTTCACCTGTTTGGTTATAAGCCCAGTCAGTCTCCTATACCTGGAGGTCCAAGGTGATATCTGATTCACATTTGATCCCCCAGGCTTAAGAGAATGCCTGACAATATTGGACACTCAGTAGATGTTTACTGATTTAATGTGAATTAAGATGGAGATGGTATCTATGTGGTGGAGAATACAGAAGGAAAGGTCTTTTTTTCCCTTGGTAGCTCTTCATTTTTGCACAGTCTACTTTCTACCTGTAGGCTGTGAAGGTACTGTATCAGTGCTCGATAGTGGCAAGGTAAGATGTCACAGAAGTTAAATGGTAGAGCTAGAATAAAGAATTGAGGGGTCAGAGAGAGGAGAAGACATGAGAGAGTTCATGGCTATGAGAGAGCCAGGGAAGAAGAAAGAACATGGTGGGAGAGAGAATTCTGCTGAGAAGTTTTCATACTAGAAGGAATCCTTATAAGATGCAAAGGGGAGCAAAGCCACCAGGGGGTAGGTCAAGTTGAAGAGGCATTCTGGAAGCTCTGCAGAATGGAAAATGAACTCCAGACCAGCCAAATGGAACCCACACTGGGAAATGGAATGGTGGAGACTGAATGTCATTAAGATGAAATCATCACCCAACAGGCATTCATGGGGTTGCTCCTGGGTGCTTGGCCCTGTGCTAGAACCTTGGGTTATGCAAGATGAGGACCTTGCCCCCAGGCGCCCAGTCCTCAGCAGTTCCCTCCTTCCCCTGGGCGTTCTTGTCATAGTGACCCTTAGAACTTTTTAAATCGACAGCTACCCCGGACCCACTGCAGACTCAGAGCAAAAATCTGTAGGGATGGGGCTGAGGAATAAATATCTTTTAAAAGAGCCTCAAGGGACTCACGTGAGTATCTTGGATTAAGAACTATAGCTGTTTGTAATTGGGGGATTAAAGAAAATATACAAATACCTATAACATGAAAAGTACTCTGGGATACAAAGGAGGGAAGGGCGTCCTGGGGACAGCAGGACCCTACTTGAAGGAGGTAACACTTAAATTCAGATAGAAAATGATTAGATTGGGCAAAGAATCATAGCTAATGATAGCAGCTTTCAGAGCTCTCTGATTGGAAGTCAGGCTAAAGCTGTAGTAATTGAGGGAAGAAAAGAAAATAATTTCAGGGGAATTTGAGCATTTGCTGCCAGGAAGTAGGCAAAGAAACTCAAGAGAGAGAGAAGGTGTTCTCAAAGAGCAGAAGAAGCAGGAGAGGTCTGTGTCATTAGATAAAATGGACAAAAAGACCAAATATTTTGCAGAGTGCTCTTGGGAGAACAGGACTTGCCATTATGCCAGAGGATATGGTCACGAGTGAAAACTTTGGAGGAAAGTCAAGTGGTGGGTGAGAAAGATGAGTTGTCAATGTTAATGAATTGCAAAAGGATAGGCTGAACTGACTGTAAATTTTTCCATGAAGTCTGGAGGTGAAAGGAAGAAGAAAATAAGTCTGATAGTTTAGGGAATCATTTTTGTTAAACAGAGAGTGAAAAGATTAATGTGTAAGGAGAAGGACAAATAATAGGGCAAGTTCCTAGAGGAAATGGGGCAGGAAAAAAATGGCAAATCCAGGCTCAGTGCAAATGAGGGGGATGGGGAGGTGAGTGGAGGGTACTCCAACAGAGGACCTAAATCCAACACTGGAAGAGGATGCATGCTTTTGCAGCGTGGGGAAGAGCTCTGGCAGGTTTTAAGGGAGAAGTGGTGGGAAACAGCAGGAGCTTCCATCCCGTGCCTATGTCCACTTTGGAAATGTTAGTTGCCCTCTCATTTGCTAAAAAGGAATGCGTCTCTGCAGTGACCGAAGCCTGAATATGATGGCTGTTTACACGACCAAATCTCAATCCTGATCGCCTATTAGAATCACCAATCGCAGGGTGGGGTGAGGGGAGGGGGAGTGGATTTTTGTTTTTTAATTCCTGCTATTCTGGTCCTGCCTTCAGAGGTTCTAATTTAATTGGCCTGGAATGGAGTCCAGGTGATCCTCACTTCCAGCTGTGGCCACCATTGGTTTGCAGAAGCATAACAACACACAGATACAATTATTGTGTGTGAGTCTGATATTCATTAGGCACATACAATGTATAGGGTGTTCTGTTAGTTACTGAGAAGAGAAAAAGAGAAGAACTTTGAAGGGATCAGTGAAAAGTCAAAAGATTATCAGAGAAGTGTAAGTTGAGAGATTTACAGGAAGAGTTGTATCAATCCACCCACTCACTCCTCCCTGTATCCAGCCAGTCTCCCAGTAGTACTCGAGTGCCCACTACATGTTAAGCACTGTGCAACTGCTGAAAATAAAGAAACATAGATTTTCCCTCTAGCAGCCTATATTTTAGTTGGTGTTTGTGGGGGGGGAGTGGGGGAGAGGGAGAGGAAGGGAGGGGATGAAACTGATGATTACAATTTCATGTTGTAAACGCAGGGATGGAGGCTGGCAACAGGTGGTCTGAGTATACAGTCAAGGGACATCCCATCCACATGGGAGGGGTGGGAGACGGTCGGGAATTTAGTTGAAAAAAGTGGAAGATGGGATGATCGGTGGTGACATTTACCCACCTAGATAATGGCACTAGTTCAAGGCACTGACATTCAGTGCTGACAAGGGAGCCCATGGATGTCATCCACAGAGGACAGCACAGAGCACACAACAGGATAAAGAAGGGCGAAGGGTACATCCAGAGGGGAAAATGGAAAATATTCAAACCCCTCTCTGTTGGGGTTATGATTGTTTCGTGACTCCTTCATTTATTGAGCAAATATTTATTGTTGGCTTCCATACCTAAAATTCCCCCTAGGTGCCAGAAAATGGTAAGTGCTAGAGATGTAGCAGTAGACCAGATGAAAACTCTGCCTTCAGTGAGTTTACATTCTAGTGTTGCAGACAGAGAGTAAATGTGACACAACGTTGGGCAGTGATAGGTGTAAGGAAGAAAAGGGTAGGGAAGGGGTAGTGAGTGTGGAAGTGCTGTTTTAGATAGGATGTTACCTTTGAGATGACACCTGAAAAAGCTGAGTGAGCCAGGCATGGGAATCGTTAAGGTTACATCTGACGTTTTGGTATAATTGACTGGTGATTAGCTGCCACTAACTCATCCCTCCTCTGTTGACGTATCAGACAGATGACCCTGTCATTTATCTCTACCCGAAAAGCATCCTATACAGGGGCTTTGTTCAGAACAGGTGGTTAGTAATAGTTCAATTAACAATCGGGGCAGGGATAAATAAATATGTCAGAACTTAATATGAATCTATACAAAAAATGTTAATTATAGAGCCAAATATTTTAAAGCTCATTCCATTCAGAAGTTTGTCAAAATTCTATGTTTCGAACAGCTTAGTTTCTAATAATAAACAAGATCTTGTGAGAGGTAATTGAGCACTCTCTGGATAGAACATCTTTTTTTCTCATTTGTTTTTAACCAGTGTAATGAGTGTTTGAGGAGCTTCATAGAATTTATTTTATGGTTCTTATTAACTTAATGTTAGATAAATGTGGTCAAACACCTACCTTCTGTGGTAATTCTAAATATATAATTTGAAACACTCAAAGTCATGTCAATTTGCTTGAAAACTAGTTCTATTTTTTAAATTTTACAATTGCATGGTTCTTGACTTATTATTCTGCAAACAGCATAAACAACAACGGAGGCATTTAAGCCGATGATGATCTTCCATTGTTAGTACTTTTGTTTGGAGCAACTTGAGATGAAGGTTGGGATGTGTTACTGGTGTTCTTGGAGAGTCCCCGCTCTAAATTTCTACCTGTGTCGACATTCTTATTTCTGAGAATGAGGGGTGGCCCCTTTGATTGTCACTGGAAGTACTCAGATGGAAAAGTCTGTGTGTCACACAAAGTCCAGAATGTTTGCATCATTTTTTCTGACAAACCTATACATGAGTTTTTAGGATCTCTCAGAATATTGTCAAAATCATTTTAGCTCTAAGTCAACAAAGACACTAAATTGGCTGTCACGTGGTGATGTCACCATTTTTATATTCTCTGGTCCAGGTGGCAGCTGCCCTCCCTGCATTCGCACATCTGATTTTTCTCTGTTTGGAGCTACCCCATTCTCACTCTAACTTGCCTAAAATTCATTAATTTAATGCATGATCACACTGATTGAAATATGTCACAGATTTCCAATATCCTTGGTAGTTTTCTCTTCTGTGTGTGTAATTCCATATATTTACATATTGATGCAGTTGCACAAAATATTCCTATTCATCACAGCTCAATAGCTGGAAGGACTATTTGAAGCTAATTTTTATACTATTTGCAATAACTGAATAACCTTAAAGATTTTCTTATAGCCTTATGAATTTATAGTTTTTCTTATCTGAGAATGAACAGCTTTGATTCTAATGTTTTTTATTTTGAAGCACACTGGCCCAGCAGGTAGATCTTTGGGTTCTTTTTTTTATAGATACAGGTGATTCCCAGCGTGTGTGAGAAATGCTTGCAATTCCTGGTTAAAAGGCAGATCTGAGCCTGTGCTGTGGAAAGGTCTGTGCAATGACATGAGCCTGCAGGAATAGCACTGGGCTGAGGGTGAAGTAACGGGGCCTTTCTCCACATCACACCTGTGTCTCCTCCTCTTTTTCAGCTACCCAGTGTAAGCATGGTGCTGTGTATGATACCTGTGGCCCGGGATGTGTCAAGACCTGTGACAACTGGAATGAGATTGGTCCATGCAATAAGCCGTGCATTGCAGGTTGCCACTGTCCAGCAAACTTGGTCCTTCACAAGGGAAGGTGCATCAAGCCAGTCCTTTGTCCTCAGCGGTGACCTTTGTTCCGGTTCTTGAGACTTTGAAACCTGGTGTCTTTGACACTGAAGTGGAAGAGTCAATGAAGGACTACAGTATTTGTGTACCTGATTCTTCAAATACACACACACACAGAGTATATATGTGTATATATATAGATATATAGATATATTCAAAAACATTTCATCATTTATATAAACTATAGGTGGATTATTATATGTATATTTTTTGCTATAAGACATGTATTATTTCTGGGATCCTAATCTATAAGCCATTGGATACATTGTATAAATACATCAGGTGTTTTTAATTTAATAAGGCAGCATGTAGACATAATGGATGGCTTTAATGTCATATGCATTTGTCATTTTAAGGAAATTTTCTAAGAGCTCTCAATTGCCTGTCTGCATTAATTTTAGCTTTGACTCAGGATTTGTAATTGAGTGGGAAATAGGTTCCTCTGGAGAAGGGAAAATTTATCTAGGGGCATCTCATATTTCCAAAGAAAGGAATGTGTACCTGAGAGAGATGGCAGGAGCTTGGTGACCAACCCTAATGATACATGGAAGACAAGGGAGAGGCTGTCATACTCTACTAGGTCATGGCCTGATGTTATTCCCAAAACTTATTGGGTAGTTGGCAAGAACTATATATTTGTCACTAGGACATAACCAAAGAATCAAGTGATTTCTTGCCATCTTCACATATTCTCTGAGTTTCCTCATGATCTAAGTGTGTGTGATGGATGTGACCGTTTATATGTCATGCATCCAGATTCAAGGGTGCCTGCATGACATGTTAATTTTATTGTGCATGAGAAGATATGTGGAGAAACTATTGCACAACATATGAAGAAATATCCATTTCTCTGAATCTCAGAGCAATTTCAGATGAGCAAATCCAATGAGTTGATGTAAGTCATCTACATTTTGTGACTATTCCATGTATAAAATGAAAGCTTTTAATTATTTCTAGAGGATTCCTGTCCAAAACTTTTTGGCTACTGTTAATATGTTATAATTATTAGACAGGGAAAAGCCTTTACTGACCAGTTGATTTAACATCAGTCCAATTGAAGAATGGTCCATATACTTGCTGTAATTTACTGATAGGTTACTACTAGTTACCATGTGATTTTCTTGACTTTTGTTTTCAGTTGAATAGGTTAAAACGTCAACAAAACCAAACCCACTGTGTCTGAAAGTGAAGTGTTCTGCATTGTAGTAAATAAAGGGCTTAAGATTTAAAATAATACATTTTTTCATTCAAGATGTCCTGTATTATACTTTACAAATTATCAGCTGCAGACTAGTGGAACTTTAACAGCTTTATTTCCATATAATTTATATATCCTACAGTAGTTTATTTTTATAAAGAGCATTATTAACAGACAAAATGCAAACTCCAAATTTTTGACAGTGAGCATGTTGCCATTGCTTGTCAAAGTCATTTGCATGCCTTTTACATATATTCATGACAGCTAAAGTATTAATTTAGATTTTTTTTTTAATTGGAAAATCCCTAGTTGTTTGAGTAAACTGAATAAAGTGCAGAGTGTAGCAGTGACCGGCTGGGGTCCCAGGGCATTTGGTTTCGTCACTGTTATACTTGGGTCCTAATTGCCCCAGTCTCTGGGGCCCAAGGGTAGCTCGGTCATTGTTTCAGTGTTGCACTCGAAAAGGGGGTTTTGATTTAGGCATCTTGGGTCCAGGTGTGGTTTGTGACCTTGTCTACATTATTTAAGCATTTGGGGCCTCACTTTTGCTTATCTACAACACAAAGAGGACGTGTTGTGTAGTGGGCAGGGTTGAGCGTCAGGAAACCTAGACACACAGCCACTAGTGAGCCAGGAGACCTTGGGCAGTAATCTGAGGCACTCGGGGCGATGTTCACATTCCTAATCTCACTCGTTTCCTGCTCTGCTCTGAAAGGAGGAGTGGCGCAAATCAATTCACGTCTCCGGTTGGTTTCTACCTTCTGTAAAGTGAACAGATTTCTTTAGATTAGCTTTAGGTCCCTTTTCAGTTCACTCTGGGTTTCCCTCCATAAAAGAGGGAGGGCTGCACAAGGGAAATGGTGCAGAAGGGAAAATTGTGGACGGCTGTTTACTTCTCATGGTTCACCCAAGGACTGAGTAACCATCCGTCAGACTAACCAGCCTCTCCAACACTTTTAATCAGGGCCAGCTGTGGTGGATGAACGATGAAAGCTCTTCTTCATGGACCAATTCCGTTGTTTTGAATGGCTCGATTGTAAATTTGTGTGACATCTTATCCAGGGGTTAACTTAATCTCTGTACATTTTTTTAAATTCTTAATCCAAGAAGAAAGAGAAGGCAGAGATAACAGAGGGTTATTTGGGCCTACTAATCCACATAGGCAGCTGTCTGATAGGGGAGGGTGAGGGAATCATATTCTGCATATTCTGTTTTCTGCTATGGGATATAGCTGAGCAATGACTTTGTTTGATGATTGATCACAATGGAGATTTTCCAAATGCATCAGTGATAATGGGCCTGTTTTATTCACATGGGACGTTTCCAATGGGTTCTCAAAACCGAACTCCTGCGGAGTTAGATGACTTGGAACAAACACATTCTATTTTCCCTTTTAATGCACATTGATAACTTTTTAATCCAGGTTAGAAATTAGTGTTGGTTCCGTGGTACATATAGAACTAAAATATGAGTTACTATTGCCCTATCTACAGGTACAGAATCCCTACTTTGATTATGTTGTTAGCTATAAATACTGAATTCGATGAGAAACAAACACTCTTGATGAAGAACAACCACAATTATTCCAGTTGCTCATTGTTGGTACTCAGTGTAAGTAAGTTCTTTACCCTCCTCCCTGTGTGAATAGGAGCTAAGAGTTTTGAACTAGGAAGAAAAATGGTATTTTTACATTAACAACAACAATTTTTGTTAAAACTGTGGCACATTGAGAATCACCAACTCTTCTGGTCAAAGGTCTCACCCCTTCTTAATTTGATAAGTGTTTCCTGAGCATCTGACCACAGCCTGTAAGAGACACTTCCCAAGGACAATGAGAAAGACCTAGTGGGTTGACTCTTCTTACAGCTTTCTTTAAACATGGGTAAACCAATTTGACTGGGAAACTCTTCCTTATTACGAAACATTTCAGACATACCAAAAGGTATAGAACATAATGTTGCAAACACTCATGAACACATTACTCTAATTAAAAAAAAATATCCTAGTAGCTGGTCAATAAATTTTTCTTGAACAAATAAATAAAAAGTAATAAACGGTAAGTCTCACGGTTGCAACAGCTGTATGTGGGGTTGGTTGAGTTTGAGCCTCACTGAGTTTCTGTTCACTTTGCAACTCTTTGTCACTTACATTCATCCTGATCTGGGAAGTGTCAGGGACATGAGCAGGAAAGCTCTTGGTATGAGAGAAGGAGACTATCTTGGAGGATAGGCACCACGATGTTTTCATTAGCTAACTCCTCCAAACGTAACTCTCAGGAGTGAGCAAAAATAGTCTCTGATTCCAAATCCTGAACTACAAGCCTTTGCAGAACTTGGGATTTTAATTGGAAAATGACAGTGCTCATGTGAGCAAGAAGGAATCAACAGGGAAAAGAAACTGATGCTGGTGATGATGCTGACCGTGAACCAAGAACCCGGACATTTATTCCTTTAAGGAGATCTTTCTGGCTTTGCAGTCACATTGCTACATTGGATTTAATTAAATGAGTTGAATGACAAAACCACACATGACATCCATCTTTATTGTGGTTCCATTTCAGATTAATTTTGAGCAAGCAAGCTTTGGAAAGGTTAATATGGGGGAGAAGGGAGGGAATTTATCTTTAGAGAGCCTTAAAAAGTAGGAAGAGTGTTCCAGGTAAAGGGTGAGCAAAGCCCCCAGGCAGCGAACAGCTCCATATCTGTGGCTCTGCCGTGGGAGGTGCGGCAGGAAGGGCAAGGGTAAAGCATGTGGGTGTGAGATGTGTCCAGAGTAGGTGTTGGGGGCTGGGGTCTTGGAGGACCTCACAGTCATGCTAGGGATCCTGGGTTTTACTCTTTGTGGGCAGTAGCTCCCAAAGCTTTTTATGTCCTAGTGTGTTCACAAAATAGCATGTGTCTGGCTACTGGAGTAAATAGACAGTTGCTTGCAGCTAGAGGCCACATCTGGTGACATCTTAGATGCCGTCCAACTGCCTCGAGAGTGGAGAAGATGCCAACATCCCTGTCACCCATTCTCCACATGGCTCCCCAGTGGCTGAGGCACCAGATGGGAAGGTCTGTTCTAGAAAAGATCCAGCTATGCGGGGTGGATTAAGCAATGTAGTGACAAGACTTTTATTTCAGGGAGATCAGTGGCAGTGGAATGAAGGTGGGATTTTTAGTCAACAGCAGGTGGCAGACCCCTGAGATAATCCAAGTGAGAGATGGTGAACCCCAAGACCAGGAGGTAGGAGGTGAAAAGGGGAGAACATTGTGACAGATTGGACAGTGGATAGGCGAGTTTCTGGCTGGAGTGCCTGGGTGGTGGTGTCAGTTCCCCACATAGGGGGAGTAGAGGGGAACAGATCTGCAGGTCTCTCTATCGTCAGCCTAGATGTTTTCTGTGAGCTTGCATTTGTTTTGATGCAACACACATCCTGAACACTAGGGTCAAGACATCGTCCTTCCTAAGACGATCACAGTCCAGGCTGAATGACTCGCAGTGAACTGGAGGAACACACAGCTAGCTGTGGGAGCCTCAGGGAGCCCAATTTGAGGTTTTCTGTTTGGGGTGTGTCAAGGAAGGCTCGCCAGGGTAAGTGACTGGCGAGATGAATCTTAGTGGACTAAATGGCCTCTACCTGTGCACAGGTGTGTGTATATAGTTTGTTTATTGGCAGGGATGGTGCCATCTGGGCGTTGAAGGCACAGGCAGCTTGGGTCTGCAGGGAACAACGGGCTTTTGGTACTGCTGGGGTGTAACAGATTCACAGAACTTTTTTGAGCTGTGATGATGCAATTCACACACCCTGAGAGGCCTTTGCATGTTTCCCTGGATTTCTAGTGGGACAAGCACAAGCAGGGTTTGACTCTTTTGTTATGAGCCACCTTATCTCTTGCACCAGAGTTTGTTTGCATTTCCTTGCTCTGTCATCTGAGCATCTAGAGAGGGAAGGAAAAGGAGAGGCTTCTAACGGGGGTGTTCTCTCCGACCTTCAATGTCCCACTGCATAGCAGGGAGGTCCTTTTCAGACCCTCTAGAGTGTTGGTTGCAGAACTGGTCCGAGATGTCTACCTTCCGCCTCTTTCTTTGCTGACTTGCTTGGCTGGGCCCTGACGATGGAGGATGCTTAGCATCCAAACTGCTGGCTTTGCTAGCGTCACCAGCTCTGGTCACACCTGTGGGTAAAGGCCAGGAAACACAGTTCATCCAGAGTTCAGCTGGAACAATTCTGTCACATTCTAGCCACTTTGTCATTACCCAGTTTGGGTCTTAAAAACTTACATAAGCTGCCTCTCTGCTTTCTCCAACTGGAGCTTGGGTTATGAAGTAATTCCCTTGAGAGGTTCATTCAGCAATGAAATCGGGGCTTTAGGAAATGTCTGTGGTGATGAAAAAGTTTCACTTTGGCTCCAAGAGTATAAACACCATTTGTTATATTGTCATTTTCCTCATGTTCCTACATGTAATTCAAAGAGTCAGATCCAGAACAGCTCCTGCTGGCTCAGGTGGTTTCATGGGCACACAGGAGTAGAGGAGGCGGTGGGCAGGCGACCTCCCTCCTGAGCTGTGCGGGCTGACGATGAAGCCTGTGGCACCATGTGCTCCTGTCTGACCCTGGGAGCACATCTGTGAAGCAGGCAATTCAAAGCGTCCTCCCCACTCAGCATGAATTCCCACTTCCCTTTTGAAGATAGTCAGGCTAGGGGGATACCGTCTTGCTAACCTTGTTTGCTCACTTCACTAGTTCTCAGGAATAATTGGTTGTGATAAAAAAAAATGAAAGCTGGAAGGAGAGAAGAGGATTAAATGATAGAGTTAAGCATGACATCCACCACTCCAAACACACCCCTGAAACCTCTGTGGTGGCGGGGACATAGGACAGATTGCTTGCTCATACCAAAAAGCATTCCCCATTCTGTTTTACGGGACGGTATTTGGGGAATATCTGTTTTCACAGAGCAGCTCAGCAACAGCAGTAGCATTTCTGTGATGAATCCACACATTATCCTGATCCTGTGATTTTCTGAGATGGATTGGGGAGAATCCTTCCGATGGCCTGTTAACATGCAAGGCCCCCTCACTCCACCTAGGTCCTCAAAGCAGGTTTGGCTTGCCTGTTGAGACCATCAGTAACTGAAGGCAGGATTGTCTCACACTTTCTTTGCTTTGCCATAGGATTGGGCCACAGAATGGTCAGGTTACTTTGGTTAAGGAAAATAAAGATGGCGGCCAGCAAATTCACCTGGTGGAATCAGATGTCCAGCCAAGCTAGGAGGCATCTGCTGTGCCTGGACGGCTCAGAGGGTCAGAGTGGATTTATCAGCTTCTCTCTTTTGTTTGCAAATGAACAGGGCAGCAAAGAAGGGAAGGCATTTTCTGTATTAATTCTCTCTGAATTTGCTACTTACTTCCTTTAGTTTTATGTTGGGAGAAAACTGTAAAAACGTTAAGGAACAATATGGTACACACATTTTAATTTTTTATGTTAAACACATTTGAGTAAAATAAAAATTGTTTTCAAATTTTGGGAATTTTATATTTCATTGGATTCAAGTTCTACCTAATTTAACTTATTAAATGCACAATTGTTCATATTCAGTTGAACTTCAAGTGCATGTATTTTGAGTGCAATTTTCCAAAGCAAAACTTGTTTTTCTTGAAATTGGTTCCATGATTTATTTTTCATGTGACTTGCTTATTTGGGCTGTTTTGTGACAGTAAGTGTATTGAAATGTTTGCCTAAATAATGTATAGCATATTATTTATCCCCCATCACTTAGCATTTATTATCTCTATATCAGTAACACACGCAACTGCATTTGTTTCTGCTCTTCCAAGCCTGAGTACATGATTATTTTTTCACTATGAAATAAGAGGCCCAGTAGGACACAAGGAGATGCCGTGAAGCAAAGGGCAAAGATTTGGCAGGTACAACCACATGGATATTTTTGCATCACAGTCTGAGAGGGGCTGCGTCTTGCAGGAGTCCTGCAGATGTAGCTTTATCTATGTTGCCTTCAAACAACTGGGAGGAAATAAAGTCCAGTTCTGAGGCTCTCATCCTATGAACTGCATGGCCTAACGCACGCTGTTTTCAGGAACGTGCCTTTTATGATACATGGGAGAGGGTCCCCTTGTCTAAAAGCAGTCATTGAGCTCTGTTGAAGCTGTGGTCTGTTGTCCAGATGTGGAGCCTGTTGAGGATAGAGGCGAACTTTCAAATGGACTGGCCTTGGAGTTGCGTAGCCTGATTGGATGTTGGGGACTGTGAAGGCCAGGCTTGACTTGATGCCTGGGCCTTGGGCGGTGGTGGGTGTTCCAGGCAGGCCACCACAGGCTGTGGGCATGGATGTGTGTGTTCTTGGGGAGGGGTTCCTGCTGGGTGTCCAAGGAGCCTGCAAGAATGGTCTCACTCTCGCTGCTCATGCTTTTCCTCTAGCAGCAGGAAGAATGGCTCCCCTCATGGGCCAGGGGATCTTAGCATTTCTTCCAGAGCCCAGCAGTTGGAATAGAGCATGTAGGGCCATGGGAAATTCTTTCATTAGGAGAAATAGGTCCCAGCATAGCTTCCTGGGATTTTTTCACCAGGAATAAGAACAAATTGTCACATCAGCTATTAAATTGTGCCACCCTCCCCCCTGTAATTGCCCCCTTCCTCCCCGCTTCAACTAGAGCTCTTTCTTTTGCCTCTCTCCTCCTTGTCTCAAATGGAGTTGCTCCAAACTGGCCTGCCCTCCTGGTGGCATTTTATGCTCCAGTTCTTTCCTGGCACTTTTAATAAATGTAGTTGACCTGGATCCTACTCCATCCAGAGTCAATTAGCCAGCGATATATTTGAGTCGGTCTGAGGACTATGCACTATCAGTGTTAGTTACCACATTTTCATTTGCTTATTTAGGGTCTTCTGGAATTTAGCATCTTTAACCAATGGCCTTGTTCTAATGTAGGCATTTTGGGCACTGGATCAGGTCAGAGGGGGAAATATTCCGAGGGCAGGTGGGCCTTTTGATGCCCCCAGCAGTGTGGACATAATGTAGATACTACCTAATGGACCAGCACAGAGGACTGGCTCTGTTTGTCACAGGCCCTTTGAAACCTTTTTTGAAACCGCTTATGTTTGTAGAACATTCCTTCCATTTTTAGGCAGAATGTCTAGAATTTCTGCTACCAAAAATTTATCGAAGAAAAAGGTATTGTTCAACTTTATCCTCTTGTTTCCTGACCCACGTCCCCCTTCTCATGAAGAGTGGCCTCAGTTATTTCCCTACAGCAAAATGAGTGAATTTTTCAAGACTTTTTATTGTGACAACCCTGAAAGAGATTCTAGGGATATGGCATCAAAGTGTGACTCTGTGACATCAACTTTGTTGCGTATCTTAAAGATACTGTAGTTCAAGCAAATGCTTTTCGAATCCAAGGATGATGCGTAAAATGTATTTGTCATCTCTGGGCAAGACACTTCTCTCTCAAGCTGATTCCAAGTGATTTTCTGTTACTACTTGTGTTCTGTTTTCGGGACTGTGAAGTCATTCTCCAGCTCTAGGAAAGAGGGCTGTGAGCTACCAGGAGGTCTTGCATACATGGTGACCAGTTCGATGTGCCCTCCTGCAACTTGCGGGATGGACAGACTACATTATGAGAGGATCTGACAGATTCTGCCTCCAGGATCGCACTTTAGCATCAATATAGACATTCTGAAAAACGGAGGAAAACAACACACGCACACACATACAAAGACAACAGAAGCTCACTATTCCTTTAGGAGACTTTTGGATAGTATCTTATGTTCCATTTGACCTTTTGTTTCAGACACAGAAACTCCTGCACATAAAAATGTTGTGAACCAGCTCGAGCTGCTTGTCAAATTGCAGAGTGGAAACCTCAGCTTACTACAAATTGGTCTAATTAAGCCTTATTAAAATTGGCGCCCCAGGGTGAATTTTTATCCCTTGCACAAAGAATGACATTGCAGATTTCCACATATAATGTAGGCGAGTCTGATGCTTTTATGGGCAAATTGTCCAAATGGGGATAGCAAGTGTGCCAGGCACAGCATCCCTGAAGCACATGGGGATATGTAACTGCTCAGTAATTGCAGTTTTCATTTGAGCAAATTAAACAGTAATGAAAACAAAAGCCATGTCCTATCTCTGCAGTGTCTCGGAAACCCAGGCTCAGGCTAGGGGCAGGGGCCAGGGCTGTCAGAGGGGCTAAGGGGCCTCCTGGGGACATGGCTGCTCAGTTTCCCTGCCTGCCCCAACTGCCCCCCGTCTTACATTTTTTTCTCCTTCCCTGAAGCCTCAAGAGGGATAGTGGTGAAGGCGAAAGACTCCTAGCAGACAACGTCCATTTGCAGGGTTGGCCACGCTGACTTCCCACAGCAAGCCTTCATTGCAACGTGACTGCTCATCTGCTGTGTGGACAAGCATCTACCGGAGCTAGAATAAAGTGAGGACGTCATGGAGGAGCTGTCATTACAAGACAGAACGGACTGGCGTGTGCTCCTGCCTCTGTGCACTGCGTCCTCTCAGCTCCTCTTCTGGGCCAGCAGAGAGTCACCTGCCTCGGCAGCAGTGGGAGATGGAGATGCATTGCTCTGTTGGGGCCTGCGGAAGTCACCTTTGAAGACACATGGCCTGGTCTCTTCTGCATAGTGTGTTCTGAATTCCAGATTCGAGTACATCCAACCGCCTCCTTGCCATCTGCCATTGGAGAGCGAATGGGCAACCCAAACTTGCATATAGTCTAAGCTTGATATTTTGGCAGGGGGTGGATTTTGAGTTTACTTTGGCCAGGGAACCCAGATAACAATAGTGAGGGAGGGGGAAGAGTAAAATGGAAAGTGAAATCCAATCGCTGAGTCAAGGAAGCATGATTGAGATGGTTACTGCTGTGGGCTCCTGGGGGCTCAGTACCGAGGGTGCTCTTTAAAGGGCTGTGCAGGCTGAGGCTCAGAATTATCCACCTGTTCTAAACCTCAGTGGTCAAAAGATGCCCTGAGGTGTTAACTTCCTGGGTCTTGCAAGCTTGCACAGCTACCCGGGTGGCTGAGTGGGCTCTTGCAACAGTCCCCCAGAGGGACTGGGATGCCCTGGGGTGAAAGGCAAGAGACGCACCGTGCAGCTGAGGCGAGGGTGCTGCCAGGCTACACCCACAGCAGCCTGTTTCTACAGCAACTGCTGGAAGAGAAAGGTGGGTGGAGAGGATGTGAGGGGGCGCAATCCCTGGGAGTCACCCTTGAGTCTGCATTTTCTCTTCACCCTACCTTCCACTCAGCAGTGACTTCTGTGAACTCTGATGATCTCTCACCATCCCCTAGCCGCCACCCTGGTCCAAACTATCCACATCTCCCTCCTGGGTTCTGGAACGGGTCTCCTGCTCTCATCCCTGCCCTCCATACAGCAGGCGGCAGCCAGGCTAAACCTTTAAAAACTCATGTCGTGACGTGTCTTTCTCCCTCTCAAAACCCAGTGGCCACTGATCGCACTCAGAATAAAATCCCAAATCCTTTCCAAAATCCACGAAAGCCTGCATGTTCTGGCTCTTCGCTCCCTTTCTGCTGTGGTTGAATGTGTGTCCCCTCCAAACTTCACGTTCCAACTTAATCCCCAATTCAACAGTAGTAAGAGGTGGGGCCTTTAGTAGGTGATTAGGCCACCAGGGCCCTGACCTTATGAATGTATTAGCACCTTATGAAAGGGCTTGAGGGGCGAGTTTGCCCCTTCTGTCCCTTCTGCCACATGAGGACACAGCAATTGTCCTCAACAGAGAATTCAGAGTTCAAGGGACCATGTTGGAAGCAGAGACTGCACCCCCACCAAATTCCAAACCTGCTGGTGCCTTAATCTTGGACCTTCCAGCCTGCAGAGCTATGAGAAATAAATTGCCGTTATTTAGAAATTACCCAGTCTCAGCTATTAACATTTTGTTATAACAGCACAAACACGCTTTCTGACCCCATCTTATGCTTGTCTCCCTCTCTGTCACTTTGCTCCAGCCACTCCAGCCTCTTTGCTGTCTCCAGACAGCCAGGCATATTCCCACTGCAAGGCCTCTGCACTGGCTGTCCCCTGTTCCCGGACTGCTGTGCCTTCAACTATTCATGTGGCTCATTCAAGTCGCTGCACAGATGTCACCTCAGCAAAAGGTTCTTTTGTTATCGTATCTAAAATTGTACCTTTTCCTCCGTCAGTGCATTTCCTTGTCCTCATTTTTCTCCCTACCTAAAACGTTATAGATTTAATCATTTGCTTTTGTTCTCCTTTCTCCTAACCAAATGTTAGTTCATGAAAGCAGGGATGATGTTTTGTTTACTTACGTATCTCCAGGACCTAGAATAGTGCCTGGCACCCAGTAGACCAAGCTCTACTCAGCAAGGATCCTCCAGAGGGGAGGGTGGCAAATCAACCTAATCAGACACTCTCCTCTGTGTACGCACAGCGAAGATGCCAGTGGAAGGGTAGGAGCTCCCAGAGCTTGGCGAGGGTCCTGAAGGATGCTGTGCTCTCGGTCTGCTTCTCCATTCTTCATGCTTTGTAGGTCAGGGGCCAGGATGGCAGGGTGGCAAAGAAGAAGATGCCAGTCATGGCCACCTCAAGTCTGGGGTGTCCTTGCCAAAAGCTCCAACATCACCTGGGGGGATCTGAGCATATGTGCCCCTTCCTCTTGCACTCCAAGAGTCTGACTAATAGAGCCACGAAGTCCACGAGAGCCTTCAGGAGACCTCCAATCACCAGGCTTCTCTTAGCACAATACACAATTTCTTCTATGGAAACAGAGAGCATGCTTTTCTGTGACTGCAGTAAATTTGAATCTAATAGAAAAGAGATGTAACACTTTTCAATCTAATAGAGGACAGAGGTAAAATTCACTACTAATTTTAGATTTCACATTCCTGTGCAGAGCCGCGCTGTCAGGAAGCGAAGGAGGAAAGGCAAGTAGATGGATGCCCTGAGTTTGGGCTGGTTAATTACAGAGAAGCATGAGGACCTGGCTAAGGTCCTCTGTGAACCAAGGTAGTGGTCTGCTGCAGGAATGGGAAAATACAATCTATGGGACAAATCTGGCTCCCTGCTTGTTTTTGTGAATAATGTTTTATAGGAACACAGCCATGCCTGTTCTGTCCAAATTGGCTAGGGCAGAGTTGTAACAGAGACTGTATGGCCCGGGACACCTAAATATTACCTATCTGGATCTTTATGGAGGAAGTTTACTGACCCCTGGCCTAGTGGAAAAAACCATGTTCTGGGAACCTGTGCGATCCAGATTCTGGGTCCTGCTCTGTACTTTGTGCTTATGTGAGCAACTGGCCTATTCTCAGCGAGACTCAGCTTTTTAATGTTTTTTGTGGTGTATAGTTTGAGTTAATTTACATAAATGCTATGCTCCTTTAACAGCTCCTCGCCTGAAGAAGAGACTCAATACAAATCAGTTAAACAATAGTAACAAAAAAAAATAAAATGTCCTGAGAATGTACTCTGTGTTCTATGATTCACACAGGGTCATTATGACAATGAAATGAATTACCCCCTGGGAAAATCTTGAAACACTGAAATTTTCTCCCAGTGATCAACAAAACTGAAGCCCAGACTAGAGCTCTGCTGGGTGCCCTCAGCTGGACTGGGCATCAGGGCAGAGGCAATAGCTCCAGGGATGGCCTTTCCCTGATTTGGGAAATTCGACTAGACTTTAGCACTGTCCTTAGCATAGTTCTCATACTTACCAGGAGGGACAGGGAGAGGTTGGTTAACGGACACAAAATTACAGCTAGACAGGAGGAACAAGTTCTAGTGTTCTATACCACTGCTGGATGACTGCAGTTAACAATGATACATTATATAGTTTCAAATAGCTAGGAGGACACTGAATGTTCCCAAGATAAAGAAATGATAAATATTTGAGATGATGAATATGCCAGTTATCCTGATCTGATCCCTGTACATTATATGTATCAAAACATCACTATGCACACCACAAATATGTATAATTATTATGTGTCAATTTTTAAGCAAGTATAAAAAGATAATGAAATCAGAAAAAATAAGAAAATAAAAGAGGGAGCTTTTAAATGATTCCAGATAACACAGATAACAGGGAGGAAAATAATATCAGGGTGGGTAGGGTTGCAAGGGACCACTTGAAACCCATCTGACCTTCCCGTGACACTGGTCTCTTAAGATACATTTGCTGTTATTGTTTAGCCCATCGTTTTCTATATCTAAAATCTGGAAGAATCTTTGTGTTTTGCTTTGCTTTTTCTGCTGAAAGCAGCCCTACCTACCCCTGCTGGTATCTCTGGGGCTCCTGCAGCCAGCACTAGGCTGCCTTTATGTCCCAGGCTCCTTATCAACACATAGTGCGACCTTGAAAAAATTGCTTAATCTTTCTGAACCCCTGTTTCATCGCCTGTAAAATAAAGACAATTCATCCTCATTAAATAGTTGTGGGAATTTTAATGAGATTGAATGCCTCCCCCACCATCCCCTTCCCTGCCCTTTATAAAAACGGATGGACCACTTACAAATTAGATGTTATAAAGTCTGAGGCAGCCTCTATTGTAATTTACAACAGATGAATCCTGGCAGGCTGGGTGTCTGATTTTTCTGTACTTTGAGCATATGTGTGTGTGTGTGTGTGTGTGTGTGTGTGTGTGTGTGTGTAACAATAAGGGGGAGTTTATCACTGATTTCTTTTAGAACAAGCTCTCACAGATCTGAGGATGTTTAAAACAGAAACATATTTTCAAATGCTGCCATAGAAGGACAAAATTCTCATGTGAAGTCAGGTGAAAGACGATTTAATTAGGGAGCAGATAGTCTGGAATCCCTAGATGTCCAGGATTTTCTCTCCCTTGCATTTTCTCGGAAAGGCCTGTGCCGGGAGAATCACAGGAAAGCCAAAAGTCCCTATTGGAGTAAACTGAAAATTCTAGATAAAGGAATAAATTATTTTTTGTTTGACAGAGAACATTTTTGCCCCAAAGGCTGTGGACATAGGACTGTGATCTAAAAGCCTCTGATAGGATATTAGCATTCTTCGGGCTATGCCATGTGTATCACCCATTGGTGCTGTCCTTGCCTCTTATAGAGAAGCAAACCAAGAGTTAGAGAGGGAGAGTGTCCTGCTCAAATATATGCAGAGAGTAAATGGCAGAGCCGGAAATTTAAAAGTCCATTTGCTTCAGATGATTTCCCAGCCATGTAGCTCCAACAATAAGGCCCACAAGGAAGTGGATATTCTACTGAGATCAAGCCTCTTGCTTATTACCTGAGGGAGAAGGCAGGTGAGGAAGGACGGAGCCACAGCAGCCATTGCCATGGAGACTGGAGACAATTGTGTAACACATTCCCACGCAACGTGCATAGCAAAGTAGAAGTAGAAAGTGCTGGACAAATGGGACATGGGAATGATGAACGTGGGGGGGGAGGGGAGAATTGAGTCGAAAAAGGAGGCTGCCAGAGACACACTCTACCTTCTTCATTGCCTCTTCTAATTAGAGAGTAAGAGCCTGTGCTTCACAGTGACACAGCCCTGTTGTCACAGCCCCTGTGGCCATTCTCCATCTTGCTGCAGGGCAGGAGCCGAGAGGACACCACAAGAGGTCAGCTGGGGAGTGGTGCAGTGCAGAAGGCCCCATTGGGATGGTGTTGGGAGTTTGTTGTTGACCAAATCCTTAAATGTGTTCCCATGAGAAAGGGCATGCCATCCTAGAGAGTCTTCTACAACTAAGTTTCCACCATGAACAGCACCAATTATGGCTGAAAAAAGAAAAAATACCCTTGGCTGCTTTTGCTCTCCTGCCACTTCCCCGTCTCCCCCCAGCCTGACCCTGAGTCACCAGAATATTAACAGAAGACAAAGCTGGGAAAATAGCTGCTGGCCTAGGAGGATTCTGGTCAAGTCCATGTTGGCCAAGTTGGGAGTAGGAGATTGGAGAAAGGTGCAAAGCTTTGAATTGCATGAGAGATTGAAGTTTTAAATTAGACTGGACTGGACTTTTTATTAACAGTAAGACTTAAATACTCTCAAATGCTCTGAAAGCACGGGGTTCTGCTCAAGTTGTCGGCAAACGGGGAGCAAAAGGGGAACCCACAGAACTTGACTGAAAGCAGCTGTGGAACAATATAAAGTTGCGCTCTTAGGTTAGCCCACCAAGTTTACTAAACTTGGAAAACTTCAGTCATTATTTTTCTAAATCTTTTTTGGCCCCAGTCTCTTTCTCTTCTCCTTCTGGGACTACGATTTTGTGAAAGTTCGATCTTTTGTTTACAGTCCCGCAGGTTCCCAAAGCTATGCTCAATTCTCTCTTCAGTTTATTTCTCTCTGCTTTTCACATTGGGTGGTTTTGTTAGGGAAATTTCTGTGCCAGTTCTGCTTAAAACCACAAAGCAGCAAGTAGACACTGACACTTGTCAGTGTGACAAGCTAAGAAAACACAGAGCAGTTGAGCAAAGCTGAACAAAACTTCAAGCCTGTCATGATTATGATGTTTGTTATAAGCCTATCATGATTCTACTACTTATAAGAATTATTGTTTATTGGATAACTTTTAAGTCTTTTTGCTAATTGGTTAATCATTTGTACGTGTGTGTGATTTGTTAAAAGTAATCCCCCAGAAAAGGTATAAAACCTGACAAAAACCCGGAAAAGGTGCTCAGATTTTGGGAGGCTTGACCTCAATCTGGGCCGCCGACAATAAAACTTTCTGACTCTCCAACTCTCTGCGTGCCGCTCAGTTATTCCCCTGGGACCGGTCACTGACACTTGCCGTAACAGTTTCTATTGTTTTATCTCCTAGCTCATTGATTCTTTTCCTGTCCTCTTCTTCTGCTATCGAATCCATCCGTGAGATTTTATTTTTTTAAATTTTTGTTATTGTATTTTTCTATTCTAAAATTCCCATTTAGTTTTTTTTTTCATATCTTCTATTCCCTTGCTGAGGCTTTGCATTTTTCATTTTGTTTCAAACATGTTCTTATTTGCTCATTGAAGCATTTTTATGATGAATGTTTTCAAATCCTTGTCAAATAATTGCAACGTCTGTATCATCTCAGTGTTGGCGTCTGTTGACTGTCTTCTCTCATTTGCTTAAGATTTCCCCAGTTCTCAGTAGGATGAGTGATTTCCAGTTGTATCCTGGACATTTTGGGCATTATTTTATGAAACTCTAATTTAAACTTTCTGTTTTAGCTGGTCTATTAATTTGCTAGGGCTGCCATAACAAAATAACACAGAGTGAGTGGTATTTTGTTTTATTTTCTCATAGTTCTGGAGGCTAGAAGTTCAAGATCATGGTGTTGTCAGAGCTGGTTTCCACTGAGGTCTCTCCTTGGCTTGCAGATAGCTACCCTCTGGCCACTTGTCCCATGTCTGTCCCTCTGCACACATGCTCCTCTGGTGTCCCTCTGTGTCCTCATCTCTTTTTCTGGTAATGAAACCAGTCAGATTGGATTAGGGCATGCCCAAACAGTCTCATTTTAACTTATTACCTCTTAAAAGGCCCTATCTCTAAATATAGGGCTTCAACATAGGAATCAAGAAGTCACAATTCAGTCCTTAAGAGCTGGCATCCTCTGTCACTGCGGTGGCAGGGGAAGTGGGAATGCCTCCTGTTTCTGCCTGGTGGAGAGGTCTATATTCACCACTCAGCCTTCACTGACGCCAGGGAGGCTGGGGACATCTTGTTACTACGTCTTGGCAGGAGTAGAAGTCAAGGTTCCCCAAAGGCCTCTGCTGACACTGTTTTGAATGAGAGAGGGATCACCTGGCCACTCTTCCCAGGGGTCCTCCACTGACTCTGCTACAGAATGTGCTCCTTACTACCACCGACGAGGAGGAAACCCCTGACCTTCTCTGACACCACCCCAGTAGCCTGGTGCATGTAGACACTCAGGCTCCCCGGTTGGCCTTTGCTAATGGGGTAGGGGTGAAGCCCCACCTTTCTACATGGTGTTCTGTTGGAACAGAGCAGTTACCGTCTAAACATTTTCTGTTGTGCTGCTTTTTTCTTGGTCCAGGCTAGAGAGAGAAGGTATTTCTTGGGCTTTTTTTGTCTGTTCCTTTTGTTGTTTCTGGGTTGCTAGCTTCTCCTGTTTCTCCAACTCCCAGTCTAGGATATATTAGGAAAAATAAAGCTCAGTGAACTCACCATGTATCATTCCTTGCTTCTCAAGGACCCTATCCAGTCTGCTTTCTTATCTCCTCATTTTAGTTTTTTTCTTTGTTTTACATATGATGCCCACCCCTTCTAGTACTTTTACAGTTGTTTGTTTGTTTTTGAGACAGAATCTTGCTCTGTCTCCTGGTCTAGAGTGACTGGTGTCACCACAGCTCACTGCAGCCTCAAACTCCTGGGCTCGAGCGATTCTCCTGCCTCAGCCTCCCAAGTAGCTGGGACTACAGGTGTGCACCACCATGCCTGGCTGAGTTTTCTGTTTTTTGTAGAGACGGGTTCTCACTATTGCTCAAGCTGGTCTCGAACTCCTGGACTCAATTGATCCTCCCCACTGAGCCTTCCAAAGTGCTAGGATTACAGGCGTGAGCCACTGTGCCTGGCCCCAGTTCTGGTTTTTAATTTAATTCACTTGGAAACTATTCTAGTTTAGAGGGTTGCCGAACCACGATTTTGACAAATGTCAAATCAACTTATCTAGGACCATAAAAAATCCTTTCGCCTGTTGGTTATGATCACACAAAGTTTTAGATTTGTTTGAAGAGTGACCTTATGTTTACAAATGAGAAAACTGAGTCTAAGTGCAAGCATCATATGCCATGTGCCCAGTACTTTCTGTGCAGTACACCATTCAGTCCTCTCAATAACTCTATACAATAACATTTTATTTTACTTTCAACAACATTAATTACCCTGTCCATAGTCACATGCTAATTAGCAACTGAGTTGGGATCATGATTTAAGTATTGTGATTTCGACTCAATTTTTCTTTCCTTATGTGTACAGAAGCCAGAACATTTTTCCTTCCAGGATTAAAGATTGTTTAGAATCTGCTAAAATTAGATATACAGAGCACTGTTTCTGTGTTATCTATCACTAGAAACATGGCAATGTTTTAGAGAGATATATTTTGAACATCCTTCTTTGTAATATATTTGTTACAGTGAGATATTTTTAATAACTTGTCAGCTCTCTTCCCATGGGAGGGAAGAAACAGAAAGCATGGGCAACTCACATCATGGAAATAAAAACAAAGAGGCATTTTAAATAATAGCCTGGATATCATTAAATTTATCCCTTTATTACATAGCATTATAATTGCCTTAAATGGTTTTGGCTCAAAGGAGAAGAAAAATACTGCCCTTTTCTTGCCATATGAAATCCCCACTCACCTCACCTTCAAGAACCACCTTGCTAAAGTAGGTGAGTTGAGCCTAAAGGATAGATTAAATGAAAAAAGAAATAAAGAATCAAAGTACTTCTGAAATAGCATAAATCATCATTCCCATGTGTGCTGGAGAAGGAGAAATTTGTAAGTGGGGAACCATGAACCTCATGTTCCACAACCCAAGATAGTTGTGGAAATAATTTTCAAAGGAAATTTAATGAGACAACGATATAGCTAGAGTTTGAGGAATGAGTAAAGGTAGAAGAGGGGTGTCCTGTGAACTGTGAGATGTGGAGGTGGGTCTGGGGAGCAGGTAGGAAGGCCCTTGGCATGGAATTCATCCATGAGTGGACAACAAAGGAATCGTCCATGTAGGTGGCTCTCACAGGTCCCAGAGCTGTTCGGCTGGGTGCTCAGTGATTTGACTGCAGGAACTCAAGGTTTTCAGTCTGTCCTTTCTGCCTGATGGGAACTGCCCTGTGCAGACCTTTTATGTCCTTTGCTCTTCGGATCCTCACCTGAAAGCAAGGAGAGCAGCTGTGAGGATGTGACTGGGGATGGACCTTATCTAGAGTCATACAACTATCGAATGGAAGAATTGGGATTCAAGGCCAGCTGAATCTGTTGTTAGTATTTAACTTATCATGAATATGTCACACTGATTGCCAATTTCTGAGAAAAATTATCAACACCTATTCCTTCCAGGATGCTTATATGTTAGTGTGGAATAACGTCTAAATGGTGAATAGGTGATATTACACTGTTCTAAACCGAAGAGGAAAGGGGTTTTCCTGGGGCTTTTGATATTTCAACAGGTAGGCAAGTAGGCTGTCTATTTTGAGATCTGTTCTTACCAGATAAGTAAAGGGAGGACCATTTCATTGCTATGGTATGAATGTTTGTGTTCCTCCAAAATTCAAATGTTGAAACCTAACCACCAATGTGATGGTGTTAGGTGGTGATACCTTTCAGAGGGCTTTGCCCTCTTGAGTGGAATTAATGCTCTAATAAATTAGGCCCCAGAGAGCTGCCTTGTTCCTTCCACCATGTGAGAGGACACAATAAGAAGGTTCCTCTCTATGAACCAGAAAGCAGGCTCTCCCCAGACATGGAATGTGCTGGTACCTTGATCTTTTTAGCCTCCAGAACCGTGAGAAAAAAATTTCTGTTATTTATAAACCACTTTGTTTGTGGTACTTTTAAAATAGCAGTCTGAGTGGACTAAGAAAATTGGTACCAAGAGGTGGGAGTGCTGCTGTTACAAATACCTCCAATGTGGAAGCGGCTGTGGAACTGGATAATGGGTAGAGGTTGGTAGGGGTTTGAAATGCTTGCTAGGAAAAGCCCGCATTGTTGTGAATGGTCCTTAAAGGTGATTCAGTCAGGATCTCAGAAGAAGAGGACTGTAGTGAGAACCTCAATCTTCTTAGCAAGTACCTAAGTGATTGGGAAGAGAATTTTGGTAGTAAATGGACAGTAAAGGCCATTCTGATGAAGTCTCAGGGCGAACTGAGGAACACATTATTGACAACTTGAGAAAAGGTAATGTTTGTTATAAAGTGGCAACACGTTTGGCTGAATAGTGTTCATCTTAGTGTTTGTGGAAAGGGCAACTTGTGAGCAATGAAACTGAATATTTAGCTGGAACCTTGTCTAAGCAAAATGATGAGGAGACAGCCTGGCTCCTTTTGATTACTTATAGTAAAATGTGAGAAGAGAGAAAAGATTTAATGATGGAATTGTTAAGCAAAATTTAAACACGTGAAAAATTCTTAGCCTATCCACATTGAAAAAGATGAGAAAACACATTTGGGAGAGAAAGCCAAGGGTGTGGTGAAGCTACCATTTGGTAAGGAGATTAGCATGGATTAGCCATCTGAAGGAAAGCCAGGACCCATTGTATAAGGCAATAAAAGAATGACCTGGAAGGCATTTTGGAGATAATGGGGCTGCCCCTCTCATTACAGACCCAGAATACCAGGACCTGTGGGGCAGAACAATTTCAAAGGAAAAGCCATGGACACCTGAAGGACCTTAGTGCTCACTGCAAATGCTGTCTCATGGCTATCCTCTCTGCACTCCATAGCCAAGTTTCTTGGCTGCCCCAGGTATGGCTCCAGCAGACCCTGGTGTGGTGTGCACTGCACCCAGCAAAGCTGTGGAAGCATGACTGCCTTCACCTAGCTATTAAAGGAAGCCCCCAGTGAGTTGCAGAGCCTAAGCAGAGAATTGCTTTGGGGGTGGGACCACTTCAGAGGGCAATTCCCAGTGGAGCCATGGGGGTGGATGCACATCCTGCAACCTCAGACAGGTAGAGCCACTGGAGCAGGATTCCAACATGGGGTGCATGAACCACAGGCATGTGATTCAGACACAGAGCCACCAAGGAGGTAGGGCCACTGCCATAGTGGATTTGGGAGGTGAAAACTCCACTTTAGTGGACCTGGAGGTACAGCAGAGAGCCACCAAGGGGACAGGGCCACTGCCATAGTGGATTTGGGAGGTGAAAACTCCACTTTAGTGGACCTGGAGGGCAAAGCATCCACCCAGAGAAGATTTTCTTGAGCTTTAAGGTTTTCAACTTGTTCAGAATCTGTTACCTCTTTCTTCTGTCCCATTTATCCCTTTTGGAATGGGAATGTCTATACTATACTTATAGCCCCTTTGTATTTTACAAGGTTTGATTTTATAGGTTCAGAGCTGGAGAGAAACTTGCCTCAGGGTGAAACATACTTTGGGTCTCACTCATCTCTGATGTAGATGCTATTTAGAGAAGACTCTAGATTTTATATTTTTGAATTGATGCTGGAGCAAGTTAAGACTCTGGGGGTTACTGGGATGGAATGAATGTAGTTTGCATGTGAGAAGGACATGAAGTTTGGGGAGCTGGGGCAAAATGCTATGGTCTGAATATTTGTGTTACCCTAACTTCAATTCACGTGTTGAAATCTAAGCATCAATGTGATGGCATTATGAGATGGGACTTTTGAGAGTAACGGTTTGTGAGGGCGAAGCCCTCATGAATGGGATTAATGCCCTTATAAAAGAGGTTACAGAGAGCTGCCTTGATCTTTCTCTCACGGACTTAAGAACCAGGAAGTGCATCCTCACCAAACTCTGAATGTGCCTGTGCCTTAATTTTGGACTTCACAGCCTCTACACCTGTGAGAAATAAATTTCTGTTTTTTCTAAGTCACCCAGTTTACAGTATTTGGTTAGAGTAGCTCAAATAGATTGAGTCACTTTTCTAAGCATCCCTTATATGGAAAGCCTTACCTCTTTCCTGAGTTGGGTTCCATTTCTCTTCCACGCTTCAACCGCACTAACTAATCTCTCCAACTCAGCATGTGTCATTCTGCAGTCTAATTAATGACCTTCCATAAGATCAGCAGCTCCATGAGGCCCAGGATTGTGTTCTGTTCATTTCTATAACACCAAGACACCACGTAGAGTCTAGCAGATAGGTTTGATGAATGAGAGGGCCATTTAGTTAGGAATTTGGCCCCATGGGGGTCTCCACAATCTTCTTGTAACTCAAGGCTGCCCAAATAGAATAGTCCTGGAAATATCTCAGGCAAGCAATCCTCTAATTGTGATTTCACAGTGATTAAATCATCTGTTTTTCTCATGTAATGGGAATGATGCTATCTAATCTCACTGGAATGATTGATTTAAATTTTATGCAAATCAATTAGCATAGAGGCCAGCCAATGATATTCCTCGATAATTAGGAAATATTAATGTTTTACTATTATAGACCATCAACCATCTACTTAATCCAGATAGTCTAAGTATGTGAATATTAAATTGACAGCAGAAGATCTAGCCCAATGTCTGCTAATGACAAGAGGAAGTGAGTTTGTGCCTCCAAGGAAAGCTACTGAAAACATAAGCCTCCATCCCATAGGTGACCTGAGACCAAGGTAGATAATGATGAGCTGAAAGCTGTAGTGGATGCGAATCCATCTCAACCTACGTGTGAATAAGCAGCAAGGTTTGATGTTACTATTCCAACAATATTGGACCATTTGAAACAAATCAGCAAGGTAAAGAAGCTGGATAGATGGGTACCACATGAATTAAATGAGTGAAAGAGAAGAAAAATTATCTTGAAGCTTGCCTTTCTTTGCTATCAAGACATAAAGGCAAAATATTTCTATACTGAATTGTTACGTGTGATGAAAATTGATTATTTTTGACAATCACAAGTGTTTGGTACAATGGTTGGATAAAGATAAAGTGCCAAAATACAGTCCAAAAATGAATATTCATCAAAAAAAGCTAGCAGTGTCTGTTTGGTGGTCCAGCGCTGGTATTATCCACTATAGCTTCATGAAACCTGGTCAGTCGATTACAGTGGATGTCACTGCAACCAATTGGATGAAATGATGAGGATGCTTCAAGATTGGTCAATAGAGACAGGCCAATCCTCTTGCAAGACAACACTCGATTACGCATCACACAAACAACCTTGCTCAAACTACAGAAGCTGGACTTGAAAACTCTCTGTCATCCTCTGTATTCACCAGACCTTGTGCCAACTGACTACCACTTTTTCTAGGTTTTGGACCACTTTTTGCAAGAAAAAATATTCAATTCTCGACAAACTATGGAAATTGCCTTTTGAGATTTCATTGCCACTCACTCTCTGGGCTTCTTTGCTGCTGGTGTAAACAAGCTATGGTAAGATGGAAAAACTGTGTCAAAAGTTTAGACGTATACTCAGATTAATTGTACTGCTACTTGTTTGAGATATAATAAGCTAAACTTTTGATTCAAAATCGGATCATTAATTAATAGGACATTTCCTATTAATGATCTACTATGAGAATTCCTCTTCAAATATAATCCTGGATTTCTTCAGGCACATAGACTGGGTTCTCATATTATTATTTAGATTATAAATAAAAAGACATCCTTGATATACTAAATAAACTGGGAAAACTCAAATAACATAGGTATAACAGGAATAAAAATAAAGTGTTCTTAAAAATAAATGATTGGAATTTTGCCTCTAAGTAGATGGAATTTTGGGGACAGACGAATGCTTCTGCTAATAACAAGTAATAAAACAAGGAGAAATATAAGAACAATTGGCTTAAAGGCAACAGAGAGCTACTGAGGCAATGAGGATTTGAAGGGCTAAGGCTTTGGAGAGGTCAGAACCACAGAGAGGGGAGCTGACACCCTGCTGCTGCTTTTTGCCTGTGGCCATTTGGCTGACTATTGGTAAGAACAAGAGGATGAGAATGCAGCCTGGCTCAGGTTGAGGAACGTCTTTAGGTGACAGAAGAAATGAATGGCTTTTGTGTGGTCTTGAGGGTTTGGAATGAAAAAATGCAGACTTGGGAACCTCAAGCATAGCCCAGTTTCCCTCTCAAGAAATTTCTTATATTCTGAGGTTCCATGAGGCAGCAGGTTAAAAATCTAAGAGTAAAACAACTCAACAGAATTTTCTGCCATCTTGGTGTGCTGAGAAAACAAACAATAGAGTTTAGGACACACCAGGCTCTCATTAAAAGATTTGAAGAGTTACACACTAGAAATAAATGTGAACTGAGCTTTAAAAAACTTGCACAGTAGCCCACATTCATCTTGATGTCTGATTGGATTAAAGTGATAAGCTTCTCTCTCTGTCTCTTCCTAGAAAAGGGAAGAATAAACTTCCTTTGGAACTCTACATTTAAAAAATAGAAGAAAATTTTGAGAATTTTACCAGAGAATTGAAAATTACAAAAAAATTAAAAATTAAAATATTTAAAATATTCTGAAATTTAAAGAATTCAATATCTGCAATTACAAACTTAATAGACAAACAGACATGACAGAAGACAAGATTAGTGAACTAGAATAGGTCATTAGAATGTGCTCACCATCAAATTGGTATTGCTGATCAACATTTAAGTGTACATATAAGAATAACATTTATTAGATGTTGGGCAGGGGGAGGGGGGAAGGGAGGGAAGGGGACGGGCATATGCACAAACAATGAGTGCGATGCGCACCTCCTGGGGAATGGACACACTTGAAGATTGGACTTGGGGGGGAGGGAGGGCAAGGGCATCATATGTAACCTAATCATCTGTACCCCCATAATATGATAAAAAAAGAAAATATTCAAATTAAAGTAGAAAAAGAAAAGAAAATACAGTGATGCATCATTTAATGATGAGACTATGTTCTAAGAAATGCATCCTTAGGCAATTTTGTCCTTGTGCAAACATCATAGAGTGCACTTACACAAACCTAGATGGTACAGCCTACTACACACCTAGGCTACATGATGTAGCCTATTGCTTTTAGTCTACAAACCTACACACATGTTACTGTACTGAATACTGTAGACAACTGTAACATGATGGTATTTGTGTATCTAAACATATCTAAATATAGAAAAGACACAGTAAAATATGGTATAAAATATTAAAACCAAATGGTACACGTGTATAGGGCACTTACCATGAATGGATCTTGCAGGACTAGATGTTGCTCTGGGTGAGTCAGTGAGTGAGAGATGAGTGAGTGTGAAAGCCTAGGACATTACTGTCCACTACTGTATACTTTATAAACACTGTACACTTAGGCTACATTAAATTTATTAGAAGTTTTTTCTTTCTTCAATAATAAACTAAGCTTAGCTTGCTGTAACTTTTTTCCTTTCTAAACTCTTAAACTTTTTAAAGCTTTGTGTAATAACACTTGGCTTAAAACACAAACACATTGTATAGCTGTACAAAAATATTTTTCTTCTTTCTATCCTTATTCTATAAGCTTTTTTCTATTAAATTTTCTTTTTACTTTTTAAACCTTTTTTGTTAAAAATTAATACACAGGCCGGGGGTGGTGGCTTATGCCTATAATCCCAGCATTTTGGGAGGCCAAGGCAGAAGGGTCACTTGAGGTCAAGAGTTTGAGATCAGCCTGGACAACAGAACAATACCCCATCTCTACGTTAAAAAAATAAAAACATTAGCCAGGCATAGTGGTGCACACTTGTAGCCCCAGCTACTAGGGAGGTTGAGGCAGGAGGATCACTGGAGCCCAGGAGTTGGAGGCTGTAGTGAGCTACGATCAAGCCATTGCTCTCCAGCCTGGGCAACAGAGAGAGACCCTGGCTCTAAAACAGAACAAAACCAAAGACACAAACACACACATTAGCCCAGGCCTACTCAGGGTGAGGACCATTACCGTCTTCTACATCCATATCTTGCCCCGCTAGAAGATCTTCAGAAGCAATAACTCACATGGAGCTGTCATCTCCCACGGTGATGCCTTCTTCTGGAATACCTCCTGAAGGACCTGCCTGAGGCTCTTCATGAGGAGCTGTCACTCTTTCCAGAAATAGGTTCATAGTGGTTTGCTTGGTTTGTGCAGGAGTAGAGACAGTAAGTAGGTGTTGAGGGTTTAGCTGGGCCTCAAATTCATGGCAAGCAGGGCTGAGTGAGCAGAAGGCCCCTGGGAAATTCTCTGAAATCTTTATGGTTTGATTATGCATATATTATGGGAGGGATTCATCACTGAATTTCCTTAAGTGCTTGGGGCCTAAGCCTTTTTATATGGACGTTAAACCCCCCAGAGAGCAGGAGAATCAGAGGCCTGCTGCCTGTGCAATCCTGCACCCCTGCATGTCAGCCCTCCACAGTCCTCCCTCTGCCTACACGGCCGCCCACAGAAACTCAAGTGTCTGGGAGTCAGTTCCTCTCCCGGCCTCCTCCCCTTCTCCAGTCTCTGCTGAACTGAATGAATGACGCCAAGTGAGGGAGGGTTATCTGGGATCGAATGCAGAGGCTTAATTATCACAGACAAAAACCACTAATGAGGCAATAACATTATCTTTCACACATGAAGCTGTTTTGATGGAAACTAATTTACGGCAAGTGTTCTATCCGGGCTTCATTATGAAAGGGCCCTGTCCTGGCAGCTTCCTCCCTCCCCTCCCGCATCCCGTCTCTGCTTTCAGGAGCTCAGTCCTGCAGGAAATCAGAGAGGAGACAGTGCTCTCCACACCTTTTAGGGGAGAGGAAATGGAAGCAGCGAGAGCGCCAGAATTGGCTCCAGGCAAGATTGCCAAAAAGCAATGCATGAGTGGATTAATAAAATGTGGAATACGGAGTACTACTCAGCCATTAAAAATGGGGAACTAATACCTTTTGTAACAACCTGAATGGAACTGGGACCATTCTTCTAAGTGAAGTATCACAAGAATGGAAAAACAAACACCACATGTTACTCACTGTTAGACTGGAACTAATTGACCAACACTTGTATGCACATATGGAAGTAAAACTCAGCAGAAATCAAGCAGAGGGGAGGAGGAAGAAGGGGTTGGTAAATTCACACCTAATGGGTACAATGCACATTATCTGGGTGATGGGCACACTTAGAACATTGACTCAAACTGTACAAGAGCAATACATGTAACCAAAAGGTTTGTACCCCCATAATATTCTGAAATAAAATAAAATTTAAAAAGACTCCAAGAATCCAAGAGTTATTGTCCCCTTTTTCCTCTACCTGAAAAAGTCCAAGAAACACTTGATTATAATGTGTACAGTTTCCAGATCTTGACTGAAGATAAAGTTTTCCTTTCAATTATCTGAGAAATATAAGACCACGTTTCCTACCCTACTCTACCGCATCCCATCCCCAAACAAGGAAGAAGACACCCAGACTACAGCCAAGCCCCATGGCACAATTGGATAACTCTCGAAGGTGTTCTGATCTTTCAATTCTCTTCTCAATAATCAGCATGATAAACTTGAGTCTCCCAGTCATTGCTCACTGCCAGCTTAGACCCGTTGAATGGACAGGTCTGCTCCGATCAACACATTGTGCTGCAAGCAAAGAACAAAGAGCCTTTCTCAGAGGAATTTCATAATCACTATGTCTTTTTTTCCCTTTTTGTAATATGTGTAATTTATCTTCTCTTGGAAAGGTGCATATAAATCTTTAATGCAACTTACTTAAGAACAATAAACAAAGTCACAATTTGCTAATCCCATTTGTTTCTCAGGAGAAATCTTAACTGCATGCTGAGTATTGAGGGGACTTCAGGCCCATAAAGGGAAATTTAACAAGAGATTTCTCAAAAGGAAAAGCATCCCTGATTTGTCAGGCCCTTAAGACAATAAAACATATCTATGTGATCAAAGACAACCCCATTCTTCAAACACTGACTAGAAAGCCTTAGATGACATTGAACAAGCAGCCACATATTTCAGGACTTCAGGATTAGAAGAGAGATAGACTCCATCTCTAGTCAAAGAAAACACTAGTCGCATAATTTCTGTAAAGGAAGAATATTAAGGACATTGTCCAACCTCCCATTCGATGTATTTTTCCCGTCTACAATGTGCTTAGCGAATAGTCAGCCTCCCTTTCTGTTGTCCAGAGGCTGTGAGGAAAAGCCTGTCTTATTTGACATCAGAAACAAATGCTTATCCCTCAGGTACCTATAAATCCCAGGTAGCATTCAGGCAGCTTCCCTTGCAACCTGCTGATTTGGCTGGGATTTTCTCAAGGTATGGATTAGAAAACAAAAGCTGCCCATTCATCTCTATCCATCCCTCCCCTCCTCACTAGGCTCTGGGAGGCATCGTGAATGCACAAAAGGCCCACTTTTCAACTTGAGAGTCAGTGTAAGTGAAATAGGTAGTGTTTCCAGTCCAAAATGACAGTCTGAGTCAATGCATCTAACACTTTCCCTTCCTGATTCCTAGCTAAAATGATCTACAGAAAAGATTAGCACTTTCCCTTCCTGATTCGCAGCTAAAATGATCTACGGAAAAGAAGGGGACAAACACTCCATGCCTCAGGGACAGGAACCAGAGAGGCATGAGGATCATTAGAATGTCATTTTGTGGTGGGCGGTGCCAAATTCAAACCCCACCAACCACCGCCTTGAGAAGGGAACAACAGGTGCTGGAGTTCCCAAGGATGGCCGGGTGGTCCCAGGTGTGCTCAAGTCTTGTTCATGACAAAGAAAGAGTGGAGGTCCTGATGACGTTTGCTCTTCGGGAGGGCCACCACGCTGGCTGGGCTTCAGCTGCCATGACAACCACAGGGGGAGCCCTTCAGCCAGAGGTGAGGCTGCCTACCCATGGTCACCTCTCTTCCTACCCCTCAAGACTTCCAAGGTGGTTAAGGAAGAAAATATAAATCTGTTTCCTAGGCCAAAATTGAAAGACTTCCATAGGGACACATAATCTCTAAGGGAACAGCTACCCATTCCTATGCTGGACAAGCACAGATCTTCCATCTTAAGGATGAGATCATGGAGAAAATTGATCAGATATAGAAATAAAGGAGCCACTAGAAGGAGTGCCAGGCAAACTTAATAAAATAAGATTCATCTGGGTTTATTCTAGGAAACATTGAATGTCAGAGATAAAGAAAAAAGGCATATGATCATCCAGGCTGAAAACAAAACGAAACAAAACAGGCTATTTACACTGAGAAACAGCAGATTTCTCCTCTGCAACCTTAAATGCAAAAATGTCATTCAACAGCAGAACAGTTGATAAATTTGTATAATGGAAAATGATACAATGGTGAAAATGAGAGTGTCCTTCAGCTACATACATCAGTGTGGATGGATCACACACACAGAATATTGGGCAAAAGGAGTATCATACTTACACTGTATGATTCTATACAGATGGTCCCCAATTTACAATGGTTCCACTTAGGATTTTTCAACTTTACCATGGTGCAAAAGCAACACATATTCAGTACACTCCTCAACTTATGATGGGGTCATCTCTGGACAGCTCCATTGTAAATTGAAAATGTGGCTATTTTCAACTTACATTGGGTTTATTGGGATGTAACCCCATTGCAAGACAAGGAGCATCTGTATATGTAAAGATCAAAAACAGTCACTCTAAACAATGCATTGTTAAAGGATATATATCTAAGAGGTGAAACTATAACCAAAAAGCAAGGGTATATTAACTTCAAATTCAAGATAGTGGTTTCCTTTGGGGAAGAAGAGGAATGCAATTGGAAAACAACTTCTAGGCATTGGTGCTGTTCTATGTCTTAAGGTAGTTGGTGACTATTGTTTTATTGTTATCCTTTAAACTGTACAGAATGCTACCACTATTCTGTATGTATAATATGTTTCACAATGCAATTGTAAAAAAAATCAAGTAATAATAATATGTATTAGTCAGGGTTCTCCAGAGACACAGAACCAATAGAATATATAGAAAGATATATAGAAAGAAATTTATGTCTGGGCATGATAGCTCACACCTGTAATCCCAGCACTTTGGGAGGCCAAGGTAGGAATATTATATGAACTATATTTTAAGAAAAAAACTGACAAAACACCAAAAAGAGAAAGATTACAATAGGCAAATTTTGTTTATGAAGATATAATTTCCTAATTATTTTTTAAAGGCAAATTAGATTAAGAAGTATATGACTAGGGTTTATTAGGTACTGTTAGATATTGATTCAATTTGTAATAAAAATACACACATGGTTTGAACCATGTGAAACATGTGAACCATTAGAAAATTTCTTATTATATAAAATTTAATATGATATCAATAGGGTAATATCAATAGATGTGGAAAGTTTATTTGGTTTAATCAAATTCAACACACATTACTGACATTAATAAAAAATCAAAACATCAGAGAACTATAAAAGTGCAGTTGTGCCTCAGTATACTTGGGGGATTGGTTCCAGGACCTCTCCCAAAATCCACACACTCAAGTCCTGCAGTCGTCCCTGTGGAACTCAAGTACAGAAAAATTTGGCCCTCCTTATATGTGGGTTTCACAAATTGTGAATATTGTATCCTCATTGGTGTTTGGTTGAAAAAAGCTACGTGTAAATGAACCCCTCACAGTTTGAACCTGTGTTGTTCAATTGTATATTTTCTTGACAAAATAAAAAATGCTTACTTCAAACTTAAAAATCAAACACAAGGGGCATTCCCATTAAAGTCAGGTACAATATAAGAAGTCTGCGATCACGACCATTGCATTAGTCAGGGTTCTCCAGAGACAAAACCAATAGGATATATAAGAGGGGATTTATCAGGGAATTGGCTCGCACAATCGCAGAGATGAAGTCCCAGGATGGGCCATCTGCAAGCTGGAGAACTAGAGAAACTGTAGCATGGCTCAGCCCAAGTCCGGAAGCCTCAGAACCAAGGAATCCAACAGTGCAGGCCCTAGTCCGACGCTGAAGGCCCAGCAGCCCTGCGAGGCCACTGCCGCAAGTCCCAGAGTCTGAAAGCCAAAGAACCTGGACTCTGATGCCAAGGGCAGGAGGGAAAAAGTGGCCTCCTCCAGAAGGGAGAGAGAGGGAGCAGAGAGAGAGAATCCCCCTCTTCTGCCTGTTCATCCCAACTGAGCCCCAGCAGATCGGATGCCCACTCATACTGAGGACAAGTCATCCTCTCAAAGCATATAGGTAAATATTTATATAATCTTGGGTTGGGAATGCTTTCTGAAAATAACAAATACAGAAATCATATAAAGAAAAACTAACCTAAATTATATACTCTTTTAATCATTTCAGGTCAAAAAATCAAAGTCCAATGGTAGACTAGGGAATATATTTAAAAATACACGGGATCTTACAAATCAATAACAAGCATCTTCAGAGAATATTAAGCACAGGATGTAAAAAGTCAAGTCACAAAATAGGAAATGCCAACAGCCAATGAGTATATGACAAATGTTTAACCTCATCAGTAATCCCTGCCCTAAGGTATTAACAGAGGTTATCTCTGGATTGTGGAGTTATGATTGCTGTGTTTCAAATTTCCTTTTTGAAAAGTTTGTTTCTGTTTTTTTTATAATTAACACATTGTTTTGATAATAAGGGGGAAAATTTTATTTTTACTTGAAAAATAAAGCCAGTCTCCTCAGATGAACTAATAGTTATAGTTATTAATACTTAGCTACATTAAAAAGAGATACATATAATTCTTATGGTTTCATTTTCTGTGTGTGTGTGTGTGTGTGTGTGTGTATGTGTGTGTATAAATATACATACCGTATATAATCAGCAGGCTTACCTTTCTCCTTTGCTTGGACTGCTTTTATTTTTTTATTTTTATTTTTATTTTTTTTTTTTTTAGACAGAGTCTCACTCTGTTGCCCGGGCTAGAGTGCTGTGGTGTCAGGCTAGCTCACAGCAACCTCAAACTGCTGGGCTCGAGCGATCCTTCTGTCTCAGCCTCCCGAGTAGCTAGGACTACAGACATGCACCACCATGCCCGGCTAATTTTTTCTGTATATTTTCAGTTGTCCAGCTAATTTCTTTCTATTTTTAGTAGAGACGGGGTCTCGCTCTTGCTCAGGCTGGTCTTGAACTCCTGAGCTCAAACAATTCACCCGCCTAAGCCTCCCAGAGTGCTAGGATTAGAGGCGTGAGCCACCACTCTTGGCCCGCTTTTAAAATAAATTCATATGATAAATGCTGACAAAGAGAGCCACCCCAGAAATATGCATAATGCCACAAGAGAGCTTAGGCAGGCTTTAATTTAACACTATGCAAAATTAAAATTTTATTGCAAATAATCTACGAAGTAGATTCTCTGCGTGTGGTTTATTACAGTTGCCTATAAGTACCTGGTTTATCCACGACCACTTAATATGGTTAATGGACCTTATACAAATATTTACATGCCCAAAGAGAGATTTATTGGCAGACTTGGCCTTCCTTCCAGGCCCAGTTAACAGTGAATTCTTGCCAGTCACTCAAACACACAGAAAGAAAAACCAGAAAGATTTTGCCAATGATTTAAGCAAGGAAAAGTGTGGAACTGCAAAAGTGTGACATTTACTAGATGAATCTGAGAAATATATTCATAAACAAGAACTCATGTCCAAAATAAACTAAATATCACATAGAGAAATTACCAATGTCTACCTACTATGAACTATTAATGCAAAATGAGAGCCCACACTTTAAAAATAATATGACATTTCTCTAACCTAAATGACCACCCTTCAGTTTCCTTTGCCCATTGCTGCCCAGCTAGACTTCCTTCTCTGCAGAGCCCAGAGTTCAGTCTTAGATACCATCCCACCCTCCAAGCAATCTCATCCAGGCCCTTGTCTTTCGTTGAGTGACATCTGTAATCTGGTGACTCCCAAATGGCTATCCAATTGCCCCTTTGACTTCCTCAGTAAGACAGCTGACATCTCAAACTTGAAACGATCGATTCCAAACTGTCTTTCTCCCTAAATCTACTCCTTCCGTCTGTCTTCACAGTACAGTAAAGGACATAACTATCCATCTAGTCACCCAAGCCAAAAGCCTAGCATTCATTTTGGATTTCCCTTTTCTTCTCCCTGACACCAAATCTCTCAGCAAGTCCTGTCAGTTCTCTCTCCAAAATACGAAAAGGCATGCCGAATCCACCTACTGCTCACCACCTCTACCACTATCTCTCTGATTCAAACCTTTCTAGAACCACTTCTCCACTGAGTAACCAGAGTGAGTTTTGTTGTTGTTTGAGACAGACTCTCACTCTGTTACCTGGCCTAGAGTGTCCTGGCATCAGCCTAGCTCACAGCAATCTCAAACTCCTGGGCTCAAGCAATCCTTCTGCCTCAGCCTCCCAAGTAGCTGGACTACAGGTGTGCACCACCATGCCTGGTTAATTTTTTTCTATTTTTGTTTGTTTGTTTGTTTTTAGTTGCCCAGCTAATTTCTTTCTATTTTTAGTAAAGACGGTGTCTCACCATTGCTGAGGCTGGTCTTGAACTCCTAACCTCAAATGATCCTCCCGCCTTGGCCTCCCAGAGTGCTAGGATTACAGGTGTGAGCCACTATACCCGGGCCAGGGTGTTTTTACAAGTGTCATTTATATCAGCTGAAATCTCTCCAGTGGCTTTCTATTGCACACAGGGAAACAAAAATCCCCCAAACTTTTCACCATGGTCTCAGGCCTATGTGATGCCATCGAGCCTCTGAAAGCACTTATATTACTCCTCACTCTTTGACAATTACTCACTAGCCACAAGGGCCTTTTCCTATTTCTGGGAGGCCAAGTTCATCCTACCTAAAGGCCATTGAACTTTTTGTTTCCTTTGCCTAAAACGTCCCCCACTCTATTCCTACCCTAGCCCTGTTAATTAGTTTTAAAAATGTTAAGAAATTAAGAATGCGCCTTGAGAGCATGTGGTGTGTAACTGGCAATCAGAAGACTTAGGTGCCAGTCTCCCACTATTTTCAAGATAGGTCACCTGCTCTAAACCAACAATGATAATGACTGTGGTCAACAACAACAGAGGTGATTTCTTGGCTCATGACTTCCTCTTCTCTGGGACCAGTTCCAGTAGTTAACTTCTCTCTTGGGTAAAACCTAAATACAGAGATCCAGAGACTGGAGGTCACTGGAGCTGGTCGCTTGCTATAAAAGTCCTCAAACTGTCCAATTTCTTGCCTCCCTCGACTTCCTTGTTCAGTTCTTTTCTTGGAATTTATGAACTATCCAATATTCTTTAAATGAGTCCTGTGGCTAAAGTTGGTTTCTGAAACCACAAAGAACTTTAAAAGGACCTGTTCTTAATTGCCTGGTCAGCTTTCTAGGACTCAGCCTCACAGAACCCTTTTCTTACCGTCAGCTACCCCAAGGCATCTGTGGGATCTAAACTCAGCATTGATGTAGGCATATGTAGAACAATTTAGTATTCATCCCCTACCACCCCATATGTGTGCATGCACATACACACACGCGTACACACACACACAATCTCTCTCTGCTTCCTTCTCTCCAAGTCCTCTCATCACCCTTTGTACTTTTCTCCAGCATCCTGCAGGCTGGACTTCTCTTCTGCCTTGGTGTTTGCTCGCAGTTCATCTTTCCACTGCATGCTGGGCTCCTGATTTTTGTGATAAGGGACCTATGTAGGCACAATCAATAAATCTGAACTTCAAAAAAAGAAGTCCCCTTTTTCCTAGGAGGCACTCACTTCTCTTGCCTTTCCTAGGTTATCATCTTTCTATTTCATTATCCCCAGTAGCTGTGTTCCAAAAAGCAGGGCGGGGGGACTTTACTTTTTGGAGGTCAGGGACCCCCTTGATTTATGCTACAGACATTTTCCACAGGGGAAAAAATGCATATACACTCATACACACACACACATACACACACATTTTGCATGTAACCAGGGTTGGGGTGCTTCTGATTAAGAATCATTTCAGGGTAGGGGTCAGACTTCTGTCACCATCTGCCACCCCCTTACACACACCTCACCACTAAGTCTCATCCTCCTCTAGCAATGACTCATCCATGTCTCTGCTGCCAGAGACATTAGTAAAATAAACCTAGTTCCTCTCTCCTAGGATTTGTTATGCTCAGAGAAAGAAAAACAAAAACACAAAGCATCCCCAACAATTACAAGCAGTTACATTTAGGAGTCATGAAAAGCTTCCACCATTAAAACACTTCCCCAGGACAAACACTTTATAATTTCCTAGATTACTAGTTTAACCCACAAATTACATTTTAAACGCTTTCCTTCATAGGGAGGCATTCTTGGATCCTGGCTGAGATTAGGAAACAGCCAGCTCTTATCAGCAGCACATTTACCAACAATTTCTTACATGAGTTACTTTCTGGGAAGATTATCACAGTGATTAATCTCATCATTTTTTGTTGTCAGTTTCAGAAGGTGACATTTTTGGCCTTGTTCCCAGATTCTAGAGATGGTGTCAATTTGAAACCTGCAGGTTCTTATATACTGACTCTACCTTCTAATTAGAAAAGAGATTTGAAAACATTGGAGCTGTAGGGGTTGCCTTTCCCAAGCTAAATTAGAGTCTACTGAGGAAAAGGAAAGGTGAAGAAGAGAAGAAAAGACAGAAAGAAGACTGGGTGGATGCAGTAGAGAAAAAAACCATAAAATTGGAGGCAGGTCAGGACTAGATAGAATAGTCTTTTTTTTCTACCAGTACCAGCGGCTCATGATTGGCCTCAAGCCCCTGAAACTTCTCTTCAGCCTAGTCTGATTCTCCATGGCAGAATGGATGCATTTATTTTGATTACTTGCTTTTCATTAAAGTCAACATGGTATAGGGCAGGGTTTCTCAATGCAGTAAACTGAATGTCTGTGTCCTCCAAAAATTCATATGTTGAAACCTAACCTCCAAGGTAATGGTATTAGGAGGTGAGGACTTTAGGAAGTGCTTAGGTCCTGAGGGTGGAGCCCTTCATGAAGGGGATTTGTACCCTTACAAAAGAGACTCTGGAGAGTTTTATCCCTCCTTCTGCCATGTGAAGACACAACCAGAAGATGGCCGTCTATGAACCAGGAAGGTGGCTCTTAACAGACACAGACTCTGCGGGCACCTTGATCTTGGACTTCCCAGCCTCCAGAACTGCGAGAAATAAATTTCTGTTATTCTGTTATGTATATACTACCCAGTCCACGGTATTTTGTTATAGCAGTCCGAAGAGATTAAGACACTCAAACTTGGCACTACTGGCATTTTGGGCTAGCTATTTCTTTGTTGTGTGGCTTTTCTGTGCGTTGTAGGATGCTTAGCTGCATACCTGAACTGTACCCACTAGATGCCAGTAACACTCCCCAGTTGTGACAACTAAAAATGTCTCCAGACATTACCAAATATCCCCAGAGAGGGTGGCAAAATTGTCCCTATCTGAGAATCACTCAAGAGGGGGGAGTTTTGGAGTGAGACAGACCTAGGTTCCAACTCTAACTCCATCCTTCACAAGCCCATAACCTTGGGGGGATGGATATCTATCCCCTTTGAGCCTGTTTTCTTGTCATCAAATAATACTTATCTCAAAAAATGGTTTTGAGCATTAAATTAAATGAGATGATGTGTGAAAAGCACACAGGCTCACAATAGGTGCTCAGTAAATATTAGTTCCCTCTCCACTCCCACTTTATTTACTTAGCAAATATTTATTGAGCATTATGCTGTATGCTAAAGACATAAACACAACACACCAACTCCGAGAGAAAAAGATAAATGCACAAATATTAATAATTATAATATAGTAAGTGCATTAATAGTGATTATGTATCAAATCTTACAATTCTGGCCCTGTTTTTCTTTTTTTCCTTAATAGCTAAGCCTCTCTTTCCATAAGCTCACCTTGCACACCTCTTGATAGAGGAAGAGGCTTGTGAGTTGGGTCTTAAAAATGAGTGACAATTCATCTGAGGGCCAGGAGAGAAGCAAGCACACTAGGCAGAGAAACAACATGGGCCAAGGCTTGAGAGTGTGGCAATTTCAGGAAACTGTGCATTATCCAGTGGGCTAGAGTGAAGCTAAGTAGGGGAAATTGGTGCAAGACGGAGGATGCTAAAGAATTTGGACTTCTTGCAGGTCACAGAGTCCCCCAGGATGGCAATACGATCAGATCTGTTTTGGAAATCACATTCTGGCAGCAGTGGGGAGGATAAATGAGAGGTGGAATGAAGGACGAGAGAGATGGAAAGCAAGACCAGTCAGGAGCTATTGATTCCAGATGAGAGATAATGAGGGCCTGAACTGCACAACTGGCAATGACAATGGCAAGATGCCAGCAGGCTCCAGGGACATTAAAAGGTAGAACTGACAGGATTTAGTGACCGATTAGATGGGAATGGGTAGCAAGTGAAAGGGAATAAGGAATAGGAGGTGATTATAAGATTCGAGCTTAGAAAATTAGGTGGAGACGGATGGCGTTCAGAAATGGCAGGTACTGAGAAGCTGCTTTCTTTTCATCGTCACAGCCCCCACCATTGACACTGTGCGAAGGAGGCCACTATCGCCAGCCCCCACTTGACAGACTCCCGTACAACTCAATTCCACAAACCTAGGAGCGTTATGTGGCACACCCAGCAGCTCCATCATATTGGTTATTCCTGCCTGTCTTTGCTTGGATCTGGGAAAGCCCTGGGAAAATAATAGCAATGAATACGAAATAACCTCTGTCCCTAGGGAGCTCACAGTCCAGACGGCACAGTCACCCACACGGGAAATTACAGTACGATGTGATCCGCACTATGTAACACAGGTACTATGTCAGAGAACGTTTCACAAAGGTCATCCTTAACTGAACAGTAGCTGGTGAGGGAGACAAGGGGAGAAAGACGTTTCAACCAAAGGAACGGCAGATACCAAGGCATGAAGGGGTGGTATCATTTTGTAGACTGGAGGGTGGGGCGAGGTGGAAGATGAAGCTGGAGACGTAGGCAAGAGCTAGATCATAAAAGGTCTTGCGAACTAAGCTAAGGATTATCAAAGGTATGATTAATCCCTGAGTGATTTTAAGCAGGATAGTTTCAGACAAAGCTGCTGGTACTTATCCAGTATTAAAGGAAAACAAACAAGATAGCAAACAGCTCAGTACCTAGCATGTGTAAGGCTCTGTGCTAGCTTTGTCCAGTGGATTAGTGAACTCCTTTACGTGTATTTTACACTAGTCGTTGATTTCTAACTGAGCTAAAATCACTTTTCCACCAATTTCCTCTATCACGCGGTGCGAGTTCCTCTAAGGCAGGACTGTCCTTATACCCCTAGCCTAGCTCAGTGCCTCTCACAAAGTAGGCTCCTAATAAGTGTTTACTAATGAATGAATCATCTGTTGGGCTTTTTCCTGAATTCCCTGCCTTCTAAAGTCCAGTCATCTTCTGTTCATCACAGCTAAATGATAAGGGCAGTGCAGAGAAAGGAGTAGTAAATTTGACGCCAGAAGATCTGGGTTCCGGTCCTGCCTCATGTACCTTGAGTAAAGTACATATATGCTGAGCTTTAGGGACGAAGCTGTGAAATGGGATTTTAAAACAACCTCACAACACAAAAAAATGTGGGAAACTATTTTATAGTACTAGTTGTATACATATGTATTCCAATTTCCTTACAAATTAATATGTGCTCAGAAGTCAGAGAAAAAAAATAGGTTGAGTCCAAAATTATTATATTATAGATCAATAAAAATACTAATGTTAATTGCATTTTTTACCTAGCATTCATGTCCTTCTGCTGGATAACGTGAATTAGATTCTGATTGCTCACTCCAATTAGCGAGACTGACCTCACTGTTCTTTAAACATGCCAAGCTCATTCCTGTCTCAGGGCCTTTGCACTGCTTTTTGCTCAGCAAGGTATGCTCTTCCCCCAAACAGTTGCATGAATGTTATTAATATGTCTTCCCTTCCCAGGTCTCTGTTCAAGTGCCGCCTTATCAAGATGCCTTCCCTAACCACTTCATCTAAAATAGCACCCACTCCCCTCTCCTCGCTGCCATCACTATCTACTTCCTTAGTTTGCCTCATTTTTCTTTATGACAACCATCACAATCCTGTACTTGGTTATTCTTTGCATCTCCATCGAAATGTAAGTTCCATGAAGATAGGGTCTTTGCCTCACTCACGGCCGCATCTACAGTGCCTAGAACAATGTCTGGCACATGGAAGACACTCGGGGCCTTTTGCTAAGCAGTTTGCTAAATAAATGACATCTGCTAAATACATGACGTTTTCCACTGTAATCACCTGTCGTCGTATAGCATTAAGAAGGATTTGCAAAATAAAGTAGAATTAGAATCAGAAGAACTGGGGTCCGGCCCTGGTTTTGTCATTAACCAGCTGTTCGGCCTTGGAAAGTCACTTGTTTCTGAGCTCAATTTTCTTATCTGGAAAATAGGAATAATAATATCCTCTACCTCCCCTTACCCCCTCTCCATTTTAAAAATCACAGCATTGTTGTGGACCCTAATGGGGTCATATATGACATTTCATTAATGGGGTATGTTTCTGCTTTTACTGTTAACTCTTTAAGAGCATGGACTTCATCTTACTCATCTATTACACGGGGCCTGGATCTATAAATAATTGCCAGAAGAATGGACAGCAAAGGTTGTAAATGTCCTTTGTAAAATGAACTTAGCTTCAAATATTCATGCTCCAAATTATTTTTAAATAGTCACTATAAGTGTCATTTCATCTTACATAGTGGACATAGCAATTAGCAGAGTGGCTGAGCAGCTAAAAATGTTCCCATTTGGTCCGCTTTTTGTTCAGGATAATGAATAGGAAAGCTTGTTTTGACTAAATGAATGGTTCTAGTTAGGTGCTGAATAAATGCTTGTGCTATTGTGATGCTTCTGACCCAGGCAGAAGACATGTGCTTCCATCTCCAGAACACCAACCCTAGAATGACCCCTTGATACAATGGAGAAAAGAAGTGGTGTTATCTAGGGGCATAAACCAAACCTCCACTGCTTAGAGTCAGCTAATATATGACAGGAATACACAAGTACAAAACTGTCAAGCCTGAACCAGACATCTGAAAAATCTGTCCATACATTTTCACATATAAGTACTTACTATCTTTTCAAAGAACCAGATCAAGAAGGAATAAATTTTATAGTAACAGGTAGTTAAAACAATTATTTTGTATACATCCAAGTTCCTTCCCTGTATCTATTACACAGGGGGAGAAAAGGTTTAAATCTAGAGTCCCAAAGAGCTCCTTCTTTAAAAGTTTGTAAACACTGGCTTGTTCTGTGTCAGCATAAGCACTTTGGGCATATTAATTCATTTGATCCTTATAAATAATTCTATGAATATAAGATTATCATCCTCATTTTACAGACAGAAAACTAATGTATCTAGGCATGATAATCTTGCTCAAGGTTAGGATTTAAACCTAAGCTATCTGAGTCTATGCTCTCTTATGCTATGCTATCAGTCTAGGATGACTTTTTTTTTTTTTTTTTTTTGAGACAGAATCTCACTCTGTTGCCTGGGCTAGAGTGCCGTGGCATCAGCTTAGCTCACAGCAACCTCAAACTCCTGGGCTCAAGCGATCCTTCTGCCTCAGCCTCCCAAGTAGCTGGGACTACAGGCATGTGCCACGATGCCCGGTTAATTTTTTCTATATATTTTTAGTTGTACAGCTAATTTCTTTCTATTTTTAGTAGAGACGGGGTCTCGCTCTTGCTCAGGCTGGTCTTGAATTCCTGACTTTAAGCGATCCTCCAGCCTCGGCCTCCCACAGTGCTAGGATTACAGGCGTGAGCCACTGTGCCCGCCGTAGGATGACTTTTAACTGTACAAATGCACAATGTAGAATGTATACTGCAAAGCAAGAGAAATTTAACAATGATCACTTACCTTTTGAAAATTTTGCTCACACACTCTCCATAGCTTGATTTACAAATAGCTGGCCTAATAATGTGGTTCAGCAAATCAACTTCTTAGACCAGGCAATAAAGGGAAGGGGCATGATGAAGCCAGCAGTAACAAAAAAATCATACAGTTTGGCGAGAGAGGACTTAGATGCAGGAGGCAGTTGCTAAAAGTGTGGAATCATTAAAGAAAAAAGTTTGGGGATGACAGAAACTTGGGACAGAAGAAAAAGAACTACCCCTGAAGGAAATACCTAAAAGATTAGGAAGGACAAACTGACTGGCAAGACATCTGTCAGAGCTAGTGTTGAGCTCCATTTATTTTGCAGCAGTCTTCATCTGCTGGGTCTGGGTATTTTGGAAAAATCCAAAACATAATGAAAAAAGCACGGGAAAAAAATCACTTCAAATTCTAGCTCTGTCACTTATTAGCAAGTCATTTAATTGTTGAGCCTCTTTGCTCATCTATAAAATTAGAGTATGAGTATCAACTCTGAAGTGTTGTTGTGAAAATTAAATAAAACTATATATGGCAGAATAGGTACCCACAATTGGTTAATTGAGAAAAACTTACCATCATCAAGATGTAAGTTACTCAGCTATCGTTGTTGGAGAGAGGAAGGGCTGGATATTAAGAATTCAAACATGTACAATCTTTTGTCTGGAAAACTTACCAGGTAAAACACAGAGATTACCACCCTATGTTTTCTTAGGAGGGAGATAGAAAGAATCACACACAAAAGAATTATTTGTTCAACTGTGATGGAAGGCAAACCCCTTAGTTCTCACTTTGTTTTAAAGACTTAGGAAAAGATCCAAACTTCTTAATTATGGATTATCTATCATGCTCTTTCTCTCAAGGAATCTTTGAGATCCAAGAATGGTCTGTTCTTTAAGATTAAACACAAAATAACTAGAGAAATTTGAAAACTGACAGGATGTTAAATTATATTAGATAATGGCATCATGGTTTTGAAAGAAAGACCTTATTTTCGGGATATACATGCCGATGTGTTTCTGCATCAATGATGAAATGATGTTTGCAATTTCACACGGTTCAGGAAAAAATTATATATACATAAGTAAATAATAAAATGATACATATAAAGCAAATATGTCAAAATGTTAATTGTTGAACTTAGATGATGGCTATATGGGTAATGTTTAAAATAGTTTATAAGAAAGCACTGGAGAAAAAAAAACAAGACATTGCATTTAGGGACCATCCCAGGTAAAATTTTCCCCCTTTGTCCTTTTCCACTCAATAGTACAGATGGTTAGGGGTGGGGGTGGTAATGTGGGAAACAGTTGATATTAGAGAAATAACAATATATTCAGCCACAAGTCAACTAAAGGACAAGTTCTATAAAACTTTTGAAACAATTTTATGTCACTTATAAGAGTCCAGATGGCAAGAAGCCAGTAACTAAAATCTTTGCAGGGGATATGGGGAGGAGTATTAGCCTTTCCAATGACCCTAATCCAGGGAATTTATCTAAGGCTATTTAAGGACATTTAGAAGATGTTAAAAAGGCAATTATAGAAGAAAATAAGTTATGTAGTTCCCTCTGTTCAGAACACAAGACTATCTTGAGAACCACTCCTCTTAATCTAATAATTAATGCCTATCTGTAAATGGCTATACTGATGGTAAGCGGTAGTATAAGAACAAAAGAATTACATAGGAAATAAGCCAAAGTCCTATACAATTTTTAAGGTGTTATCAAAGGACTAATAAGAAAACCAAATGGATTGCAAGTAAAAAAAAGCCAAAAAAAGATTTTACAAAACCAGAAAAAAAAAAATTAAAATCCCCCAAGAAGCCAAATTAGTTTCTTGAGTTAACTTACTAAGTGTTTTATACCACCTGAACTGCAAGATAACCTCTGCATCTTTTAACAAACATCTACCTTTTTTGGTAAAGAATTTTTTCAGGGCAGGATCTAGAGTTCAAGTTCCCTCCAAAGATCCTAGCTGAAATTTGCTGATATTCTAAGAGAATGTCCTAGGGAAATGATCTAAAACATAGAAAATGTTAAGTCTTATTTAGAATATTAAAAATTGGAGGCCAGGCGCCATGCCTGTAATCCTAGCACTCTGGGAGGCCGAAGTAGGAGGATTGCTTGAGCTCAGGAGTTTGAGATCAGCCTCAGCAAGGGGGAGACCCTGTCTCTACTAAAAATAGAAAAAAAATTAGCTGGGCAACTAAAAATAGAAAAAAATAGCCAGCCAGGCATGGTGGTGCATGCCTGTAGTCCCAGCTACTCGGGAGGCTGAGGCAGGAGGATCACTTGAGCCCAGCAGTTTGAGGTTGCTGTGAGCTAACACCACGGCACTCTAGCCTGGGGAACAGAGTGAGACTCTGTCTCAATAAAAAAAAATTGGAAGCAACCTAAAGTTCTAACAGGGAAATAATGATGTACGTACAACATGAACATTTACATAATGTCCAGAAATTTCAATGCTAAGTATGAAGAGCAAGCCACAACAAAGGAAGAACGTTGAAGTAAAAAAATAATAATAATAATAAACTAGTAAGTTTATTATATTATTTTATATTAATACATATAATAATATTTATTAATATAATATATATAATATATAATATATAATATATTATATTATAAATAATAATAATAATAAACTAGTAAGTTTATTATTAAAAAAGAATACAAAAAAGGTAATTATATTGGGATGATGGAATTCTATTTGTTGCCCACCCCCTCCCTTGCCAGCTCTATCAAAAACATTTTTTAAAAATTATTATGAAAGAATGGGGGAAAAATAGGTAAGATACCATGGCTGGAAGGCCATTAGTGAACGATCACATACAAAGAGTCCTCAAGATAAGACCTAATGTAGGGTATGAGACTAGATGTTCTAAGGAGGGTTATCGTTCTCAACAACTGACTGCCATTTTCGTCCACATAAAACTACCCGCTCTAGTGGCAGGTCCTAGAAGGTATTCATCAAAGAAGTGCTGCTGCCAGTAGCAGCATTCTTAATTATGACCAGGCTATAGACATCTCACTCTCCAAGGCTTTTTTAGGCCTGAATTGACATGAAATATACTACTTCTCTGGAACTTTTTGAGTTTTTTTCTTTTTTTATTCTGGAGATGGAGTTGTCTAGCTATGTTGCCCAGGCTGGTTTTGAACTACTGGGCTCAAGTGATCCTCTTGCCTCAGCCTTCCGCGTAGCTGGGATTACAGGTACACACCACCAAGTCCAGCTTTGTGTTTTGTTTTTGTTTTTTTTTGACTGTGAAATAATCTGTTAGATTACTCATCTTTTAAAACCACAATCACAAAATCATACTCATACATTGCGACTATAGAGTGTTAGGGAGTCCCAAACCTAGATAGGATATGTTTTAAAAAAGGTTCTTTTAAGATGCTTGTTTAAACAACTCAAAGCATTTTTTCCCCCAGAAATATTACAATGATAAGGGAAACAGATCTGCCCACCAAAGCCTCATTTCCACAATGTACCCCTGCTCTAATTTCCTGGTCTGGAAGACCAATGGCTCTTTAGGATGCTTCTCATGCTTTCTAGGAGTCTTCCTCACAGGTCTCCATTTCTATCATGGAATTTTCATAAGTGGAGTTTCATTTTTGTAAGCTAAGAAATGCCTTAAAAACGCATCTCTCACCTGCTGGAGTGCCAATCTAAAAATTTAATGTTTTATCATCTAAAATCTACTATTATCTATTTTTATAATACAGACAACACTTGACTTAAACTCTAGATGAAAAATCTTTTTTTAGCAAACAGAAACTTAAAAACAAAGGAGAGTATACTAAAATGCCCTAATAGTTGTGTGTTTAAGGACATCAAACATAAAAAGGAAGATATTTTTTTAAATGTAATAACTCAAGCCTAAAGATGAATGAATTTAAATTTAATACTTTTGTATAAAACCAAATAGTAATCTAATACCACTGGGACTGAGTGCTGAAAAACTAAGTTATAAAACAAATACATGAAACATGATTACAATTTAAATTCTTTGGATTATTTATCTTCTAAGGCCCCACACTCAATACACAATTTAAAAACTTTCCCAACTAAACACAGTAGTGTTAATACTTTATATCTAAAAATCTGTACTTCAGGAATCCTTTATGTATTTTCACAGCTGTCAGGAAAGCTTTAGAAAGAAAAAGTGGGGGTTAAAAGACAAGACAGCTTAAGACAGTAACACAGTATAATTGGAACAAATACTGGCTTAAACGTTATGCCTCTAACTATGTTCCTCTATTTTTCTATTTTAAGAACTGTTTAGCATCTGATAGTTTCATCAGTCTTTCCAATTTCAAACAAGTAATGTTTTCTTCCCATCATGTCCCACATAAATGAGTCCTTAGAGGGTGAACCTCAATTACTGTGTCACTTTTATATAAAAGGCAACCACTGGTTTTAACTTCTGTTGGAACAGGGGAACTTTCACTAGAATGTTTAGAATGTTCAGAAAAAATTTTCCAAAGCTCTCATCTGGTCCATACAGATCAGAATGTAAAAGATATGGAACATACGTTACTCATATTTGATTCTCTCTGTCAGGGGTTCCTCCTTGTAATGGGAAATAATTTGAATCAGGATGGAACAGTTGATAAGAAGGAAGAATAAACCGGCTAACCAAATAAACAGAAAGGTGTTCTTTCCTTGAAACTCAAGAACATATGCAGGAGCCAGCCATAAGGCCTGCCCTATAAACCATAACATTAGGAGAACTACAGCTCTTTTCCAACGCATTCTTACTAGAGGCATCACAAGAGGCAGTAGGCAGAGGTACCAAAGAAAGTACTGGGAGGTGCAGACTTTGTTAAAAGTCACAAAAATGGATGTGTGAAGAAAACAACAAAAGACAAGGTCTCTGTAATAGGCGAAAGACACGGCTGAAAGCAAGATGAACTGTGGCAGGAATGCAGCAATTCCCAGGGAAAAACTCCACTTGCTCTCTGCAGTCAAATACAGCATGTAGAAGTACGGAGAAAAGTTGTGACGGATATCCCGTCTAGTCAGGTGGTAAAAGTAGGTGTGCTCCAAAAATTCCCAACCATATTTATAGTAAAAACCAAAGCTCAGGGCAAAAAATGTGAGTCCAGCAACTGCTACAAAGAGCAACACAGCCCGATTACACAGCCTCTTCAAGAATTCATACAAACGAGCCTGGAAAGAATACCGGGATTGACGGAGGCCTTCGTCACTGTCGCGTTCTGGAAGCAGATGGAGGGCTATAGGAAGGATATAGGTCACCGGATACATCTTCATATGCACCGCGAAACCATAGAATACAGCTGCGCACGCGACCAGTCTCTTCTTTATTAAGTACAGGACCATAAGGACCAGGGAAGCGACGATCGAGTCCGCATTGCCTCGGCTGGATACTGCCATAGGTAGGGGGTTAAGAAGCCAAAAGACACAGTAGCCACAAGCCTGGCGGCGCCCCAGCCCCTTCAGAAGCAGCAGGCGGTATAAGAGGAAAGCGGTGAAGAGGTCGCAGCTGATGAAGACAAACTTTCCAAAGAGTTCGTTGAGGTAGATGTTGGGAGTGAGGAGCCAACCCAGCAGTGGAGTATAACGGTAAGTCGCCCTCAGATAAGGGGAGCGCCCTTCGGTGATGAAGCGCGCGGCGTCCGTGAAGACCTGGTAGTCGATGTCTGTATACCTCACGAGCAGGGTCCGGTCCTGGAAGACTCCATAGAAAACCAGGGCAACTCGGGCAAGAAAGGCCACAGCAAATACTCCGGCGGGGGGCACCCGCAGGTTCAGGAACCATTCTCCCCAGTGCTTGGTCGAGCCCATGATCTGACTGCGCGACAGGCACTCAGCCCCAGCTCCAAACTAACCAGCGCTTCGGTTCTTCCCCTCAGGCTGGCAGCGCATCTCTCGCCGCCAGAGTGCCAACCGAACAACTGCAGAACCATCACTTCCGGCATGAAGCCCCGCCCCCTACTGCTTCCGGTCCCCAGCACCGCGCCGGGACCTCAGTATCCACAGCCGAAGAATTGCCTTCTTCTGGATTGGCTGCCTTGCTTCCGCTTCTTCCTCCGAAGGGGGCGGGATTTCCTGTCCCTTGGTAGGAGCGAAAGCCGGCACTGGCTGCTATTTTTATGGAGTGGAGTGAGCTTTCTTCGTGAGTGACCTCCCCACCCCTTCCATTCCCCAACTTCGGTTGGCAGAGGCGGACCGCAGACAAGCGAGTTGCGAGCTACATCCGTCAGTCTTGAGACCTGAGAGTGAAAAATGTAGGAGTGAAAGGAAAATAACCCTGAGATAGCTTCTCATGTTTCACTCCACCAGCTCGCCAGTATTTGTAGGGGGTTTGTGGGCCCCAGGGGCGGCAAGAATGCGTTGAAGGGAGCCCAGAGTGTGTATGTCCCATGCAATATTTGGGGCATACTTACATTTTTAAATTATTAATTGGTTATCTGAGATTCAGATTTTAGTAGGCAGCTTGTATTTTATCCAACAACCCTAGGTGGAAGCTTCACAGTTTCCAAACTATGTCAGGCCCTCATGCCTCAGTACCTTTGCGTTTGGTATTTCTTCTGCCAAAGTTGCCCTCCGAGTCACCCTGGCAAACACCTGCTCAACTAGGCCTCAGCTTAAGTGTTAACTCTAGAAGCTTATCCTACCTCTCAGCCCACTTCATGCAGAGTGATTTAGATGTCAGTCCTCGCCACCGTCTGGGGGCAGTCTGGCTGTGGCGGAAGGACTCTAAGCTCCAGACAATCACTCACTCAGAAGACCTGCCCTGCCACATAAACGTCCTGTCCAGTGCCCGTCATCCCAGTGCTCCAAAACCTGCTGGTCATTCCTTTATTACAGCTTCTGTCACACTGCTTTGTAATAACTGGGTTTTTTGTTTGTGTGTTTCTCTCTCCTAGTTTTCCATCAGGGCACTTTGAGTTCCTTGAAAACAGATTATTTTATTCTTTCCTGTACCTCAGCATCTAACACAGTACCAAACTTATAGTAACCATTCAGTAAAAGTTGAATTGATTTTGGACGTTCCTCCTGTTACAGCAAGTGTTACAGCAAGTGGTCCCGAGGACAAACTGAGCAGCACATGGAGAGTTGGAGAATCAAAATTTATTCGCCGGCGGGCTCAGAGGGGCCTCTCCACCAAATTCTGAGCACCGTCTAACCGATTTTTCCCACTTTTATTAAGTCGTGGTGGTCTGGGGGTAGGGTGTCAGGTGGTTAATGCTTGCCAGGTAATAGGTTAGTCGATGTGGCAGATAATAGATTTAGTGTTATGCTGATGAGCCAGGTAATAGATTAGTTGATGGGCCAGGTAATAGGTTAGTATTTGGCTGATGCAGGTCTTCCATGAAGGGTGAGGGCCTCAGGTGGCTGATGTGCCAAGTAACAGATGGCGGTTTTCCTTATCACTCCTACTAGAATACTTCTAAGAGTGACATCAGTGGAGTGTTCCTAATCCCTAGTTCTTTTTCTTTTCAAATATCCTTTAACTATGTCAAGATCTGGTCCCCTTCATCCATCCCACTCCAGCCCTGCTTTGATGAATTTCTCTCCAAGGACTCTAGCCTATTAGCTCTTTCCCTTCTGTGATCGCTTATTGCACTTGTACTCTCCATTGCAGAATTTGATACTTTATTTTAGATTTTATTCATAACCTTTTCAATGAGATTGTGGGGTTCTTTAGGGTAGGAATTATATCTTACCTTTAATATTTTTCATTTCCTCGTAATTTATTGTATTCTTAGGTATATGGTATGTTTAGTAAATACTGACTAACTTGATTTTACAGATTGAGCCTGCTTCCTAGGAGAAGTCTTGTAGGCTGGCATAAGGAGAGGAGATGACTTCATCTGGTCTGAACATACAACTCTCAGGACTACCCTTCAGTCATCCATCCTGTAGTTCACATTTGTCCTTTGGATGAGCCATATTAATCTTATACATTGCATATTCATATTCTGATATCTCTATGTCCTTTTATGTGCCTTGGTATAATTACATGCCAAGGGGGAAATAATTATGCCATAATATAATTAGATCGATAATTCTAAGCATTTTTTTCTTGCAGTACATTGGCCATATATACAGTGGCAGCACCTCACCATTAAAATAATAATAATTATGATGATGATGATTTATAATAGCTTCATTTGTTGAGGACTTATTTGCAATGTGCCTGGCATTGTGCTAAATACTTTTTATGTAAGGTAGATATTCCTACCTTTAAAAATGAATCAAGGCTCATGGAGATTAAGTAATTTTCCTAAATTACATAGCTAACTAGTGGCAGAGCTGGAACTCAGAATCCAATCTGTCTGACCCAGAGTATCTCAATTACTATGTGGCTGACTTGCTAATAAAATGTTGATTATGAATTCTAATTTTCCTCTCTGTTACCTCTTATTGATCTTTTATTTGGATCTTTCTGATATTCTCTCTTAGAGTGATTCTATCTCTGATTTATTCTTTTCCTCTGCAAGTGATAGATAAGTAAGACCTAGTCCCAGACGGTAAAGAATATGGGAAGTATAATAGATGTCTGAGAATTAACTAAGGATTCTGGCTGAATTAGTTTAGATGGTATGGCAGAAAGGCCTCAGTCAATCTGTCCCTATATGGCTGCCATACTAGAGAGATGGGAGGCACCAAATTTGGGCACATAAGAAAACAACTAATCAAAAGGAACTAAGCATTTCACTGAAGTCGGTGAAAAGAGTGAGATGAAGATAGTAGTTGTGGGAATAAAGAAGAGGCCAGAATCCTGTAAAACAAATGGACAGGGAGGTCTAATTTTTGTTACTATTTCTAGGTGGGACAGAAAAGCATCATGGTCCATAGACCTCATATTGGGCTTTTTCTTAGGGACTCTATCATCTCCCCATTTCCTGAAAGAGCTGTATTTTTTTCAAGTGCTTAACTGTTTATTGCCTCTTAGACTATTACTTACAATTCTTCTTAATCCCCACTTTCACTATCTGCCCCTAGATTTCCATCCTTTTAGAGCCAAAGGCTAGGGAAAGTACAAATATGCATAGCTCGTCCCTAGTTTTCTTAGGACCTTGACCTTGTCCACTATGCTGCGTATGCTCTCGTTACCCTTCCATATCCACTAACCATCCTTTTTACCCTGTTCTTTGCTTCAAGAGGTTAAACTCTATGGGCAGCTTCACTCCGCCTCCCTTATTCTCTGGCTTCCCATCAGAATTGGCCAGTGGGAGGCACTGGCAGATCTTTGGCAGCGTCTGAGTTCCTCTACCTAAAGCTGTGTATCCTATTGAAGCTATAGCCCTCTCCCTTGGGTACGCCTCTCACAATTCCAATAATGGCCCATTAAAGGTTAAAGACTGGTAAAGGCTGCCTACTTTGCAAATCCCTGGATGCTTCAGCATCTCTTGTTGATTTATTAAACCTGCCCACACCTTTGTAAATAAATCTCTTCATTAAAACGTGTCCAATTAGCCCTTTGAGTATACCTTCTGTTCCTGCTAGAACCCTGACTAATTCAAGCACTCTTTTTTGCTAGACCTTGTTCACATGTCCTGCTTTGTAATTTCTTTTCAATCTATTCTTTCTATGCCCAGCATCCTGCACCTTAGTTCAGACCTTCAACAACTCAATTTAATAATGTGTATTGAACACCTATACTATACAAGGATCTGTGGTTGTTACAGCAAGTGTTACAGCGGGTGGGCTGGAGGACAAACCGAGGGGCACACGGAGAGTCGGAAAATCAAAGTTTATTCGCCGGCGGGCTCAGAGCGGTCTCACCACCAAATTCTGAGCCCTGTCTACCTGATTTTTCCCACTCTTATTAAGTTGGGCTGGTCCGAGGGGTGGGGTATCAGGTGACTAATGCCCGCCAGGTAATAGGTTAGTTGATGCACCAGATAATAGGTTTAGAGTTATGCTGATGTGCCAGGTAACAGATTAGTCGATGGACCAGGTAATAAGTTAGTATTATGCTGATGCGGGTCTTCCATGAGGGTTGGGGGTCTCAGGTGGCTGATGCGCCGCCAAGTAATAGATGGGGGTTTTCCTTATCATGGAATCACCTTTTCCCCAAGCTTTTAAAAGTCTCTTAACTGATTTAGTATCTCCTATCTCAATTCTACTGCCAAATTGATATTCATAAATGGTTCTTTGCTTAGATTCTTTCCTTCCTCAAACATCTTCAGTGGTTCCCTACTGCCTAAAGAAAGAATAATAACTCTTTAGCCTGACATTTCAACCTCTCAATTATCAGGTTTTACCTTATCTTCTCAACCTATTTACCTATAAAGCCCTCTCTTCTAGGTTTACTAACTGTTCCCTAAATATGTCTTGTGCTTATTTCTTGCAATACTTTGCTTATGTCGTACCACCTACAAAAAAATCCTGTTTCTCTTCACTTTCTTTTTTTGAGACAGAGTCTCACTCTGTTGCCCAGGCTAGAGTGCCATGGCATTAGCCTAGCTCACAGAAACCTCAAACTCCTGGTCTCAAGCCATCCTTCTGCCTCAGCCTCCCCAGTGAAGAGAGGCTGGGGCGTGGTGGCTCACACCTGTAATCCTAGCACCCCGGGAGGCCGAGGTGGGAGGATTGTTTGAGCTCAGGAGTTTAAGACCAGCCTGAGCAAGAGTGAGACCCCATCTCTACTAAAAAAATAGAAAGAAATTAGCTGGACAACTAAAAATATATATTAAAAAAATTAGCCGGGCATGGTGGCGCATGCCTGTAGTCCCAGCTACTCGGAAAGCTGAGGCAGAAGGATTACTTGAGCCCAGGAGTTTGAGGTTGCAGTGAGCTAGGCTGACACCACGACACTGTAGCCTGGGCAACAGAGTGAGACTGTATCTCAAAAAAAAAAAAAAAAAAAAAAAAGAACATGCTGTGAATACTATATCTGGCAGTAGTATATGCTACTTGTTATTGTTCTTAGTATTATTTGTTGTATGCTACTTGTTATTTTATTTCTCTTTCCTCACAAGTTTGTAGGTTTCTTCAAACTTTTAGAAACTATACACTTTATGTATCTCATATGTCTCATATAAGAGATATGACTCATTCCTAGTGTTTCCAAAATGTTGTATATGTATTTTTCGATGATGATGAGAGATCCAGTTTTCTCCCTCCTCCTCCCTCTATCCTTCCATTTCTGCGGAACAAGAGTCAGTGAGTATAAGATCTCTTGTTTCTCCTCAGAGAGAATTCGGGGCTGCATACTAACAGACCTTTCTCAAGCTAGTGATAGATAAGGTAGAAGAGAAATCCATCTATTTGAGATTTGAGGGAAGACATGCCTGATGAATAAAGGTATACGTGTACAGAGCCTTGGGGATGTGTAAGGAAAACTGGCAAAAAGTCTGTATGGTAGCACAGAAGGGAAACTGGGCTTGTGATCACTGGCCAAAAGGGACAATGCCCAGGATGCAAAGCAACTTGACTTTCCTGGATTAAGCTGAGCCAATTTTCAGTCTTAATGATTTTTAAATCTTATCGCTTAAAAACTGAATTTTAAAGATACTTGCTAAAAGATCCTAAAGTTAATGAGGGGAGGTGTAGGAAAGGAGTGGAAGCAATGGGTGATATCATTAATGAAAAGCATGAGAGAAATTAAATGGAAGAGGCCTGTCCACACAGTCAGAAGTTCTTCCTGCACAGCCTAATTCAACCCTCCTCTCCCACACATAGGCCTACGAGCTCAGACCTTGATCACAGTATTGGTTTAGGTGTCTAAAAGAAGCTAGAGTGACAACCACAGAGGCATCCATTTTATTTAGTAGCTTGTTCTGAACAGACAAAAATAAAATAAAACAAACCAAAAAGATCTCACACCTTTTTTTCCTAGGTACATTTGACCTGGTTTAGTCTTTAATGCAATGAATGGAAAAACCATCCCTAGATACTTCTGCTTCAGTAGAGTTGGCCATCATTGAGCCTGGAGACACATGCTAACTTTACAGCAAAGGTAGTGTGTTATTTTACAAATAAACTAGGTTAGCTGGCAGGAATAAAGGACCAGGGTAGCAGCCTTAAGGAGGGCTCAGTGTCTCGGGCTTGTAGCAATAGTATAATTGACTTCCTTTCACTGCTCAGACAACACGGAAATCCCCAGATGGTCCTATTAGCTGACAAAGGTTGGAGGGATAATGAGGTGAAGCAGAATGTAGGTATTTCAGAAGCCTCACATGAAACTGCACCACCCCCTCGGGCAGTCGGTGACCCCACTCCTCATTTTCATAGAGAAGCATCAAAACTATAGCATAGCCCTCCATGCCCAAATGCCAATATCAGGACTCCTATGGCATAGATGGCACTCTCTTTGGGCTGCTTTTAGCCACATCGAGGGCTGGGAGTATCTTGGGTCCAACAGCTCTTCAGTCCTGGCATTTGGATTCTAGAGTTGAGCTTCTCTTTAGTGCCTTCCGTATACCAACGTGTTCAGCTTCTTAGTTTAATTCGAGGGGCTGGAGCTATAGCTGCTCCCACCCCTGTGGAAGAAGGGGAAATAGAGTGTACTTCATGCAAGGGAAACAAAAAGCTGCTTTTATTTTATTTTATTTTATTTTATTTATTTTATTTTATTTTATTTTATTTTAAAAAGGTGCTACAGCGGCAGGACACTGCTGGGGATGGGGACACACAATATAAGTAGTAGATTTTCCAAGATTTCCATGGATGGGATTTCTCCCCTCCCCAATGTCCTCCTAGCTCCTCACTTCCTGGTCCTGTCAGTAGCACAGCCTCAGCGGATGCCTTTTTATTTCTGAAGAGCAGCTTCCAACCCTCTCCTTCCCATCACCAAATCTGAAATCCTTCATCAACTATCTCATTTCCTGAAACTAGGATCACTGGTTCTAAGTCTGAAAATCTGGTGTCCTACCCCATAACCAGGACAAGATATCTGCCCTCTATGCTAAGGCCTCTGAATATTTCCTTTCTGTACATTCAGTATATTTGGGCATATGTACATCTATATACATCTTGCAATATATATATTATCTCTGTTTCTTTCTCCTTAGATAAACGTTTCATATGTGGCACATCTTAATTCCCCAAGCCTCCACCCATCTCTTGCTTGCTAGCCCAAGTAAGACTCAAGAATCTCATTGATTTCACTAGGTCCCTCAGCATCATATTTTCTCATCTTTACATGCTGGGTGTCCTTCCCCATCAGTTGTTTTGCCCATCTTCTGAAACCACCCCCTTAGCATCTGTCCCTAGTACTCTCCTGACATTTCAAGTCCATGGTTGGTGTGGGAGCCTATTTCCCATCAGACCTTGCTGCTTCTGAAGCTTGTTCTGTTGCCTGAACAAGAATTTCAGGTCAAAGGAGACAGGCTGTAGTTTAAAGAACAATTTAGGGGTGGGGTTTGGGGGAGCTGTTCCCTGGTGGGGGGCTAATGGGAGAAGATACCAGATTGCATTAATAGGACAGTATGATTTAAAGGGCAACTTAGAGCAAAGCCTGGGATAATGGAGGCACTTCAAAGGGGTTAAGTCAGAAAATGTTCTCTTCTCATTTTGTTATCCAAGAATCTGAGGAGAGTCTGGGGGCTTAGAATTACAGCAGGGGAATGGGAAGAGAGTACTTCCTTCAGGAGGGAAGCAGTGTGCAGAAGAAAGCAAAGGAAGGATAACTTGCCAATGGATAAAATACACACACACACACACACACACACACACACACACACACACATACACTGCAGTACATTTTGCCCTTACACATTGGTAGAAAACAGGTAAGTCTAATGTTGAATAAAGTTGAGCGCGCAAAGCTGGCTCTCTGCCTTCTGTTCTCTGTTTCAGATTTTCAAGTTTTTCTGGTTCTTATTTTCATGATGGCTAGAGAGTAATGATGGGGTTTACAGTAAGTAGAGACTGAAGGGTCTTCATTTTCAAGATATAGTTAGTTGAGTTCAAGGAGAGATCAATATAATAAGACTTTGTGCAGTTATAATAGGTGGTAACCATGGAATAGCCCCAATATTTTATGAGTTTCTCTGCCAGGCTCTGCACACAGATGTATATATATATATATTCTGTATAAGAATGTAGCTTGTAACAGTTGGCTGAGACCATCTTAAATAAACTACCACTTGATTCATACAGGGACTCTGAAAAACCAATTTTGGGGGATTCCTTGGTACCTAACTGAGACCAGAAAGCACTCTTGGGATTTGGAGCTTTAGAGAAAGTTCTGGTGCCTATATTCCCTTCCCTGAATCCTCCCACAGTCCCCACCAGGGAACAAGAAATGGCTGAGCCTGATCTCTTAAAGTATGCTTTTTAACTTGCCTAAAACTGGCCTCATGGTAGAGGACAGTAGAGATGACACTGATTTTCATCATTTTATACCAAGTCTCAGGAATGCCTGAGGGAGACCATGTATTTGATCAGGAAGTATATACTTTCCTTCTCTCCCAGCATTACCTAATGAAATAACTGGCACTTTTCAGAAGGGCACCATGAGGTGCCACAGGGAGAATAGTGGCCGCCAGCCACAGAGCTCTGCTTCTGCCCAAGCTGTAACAAAGCATCACCAATTGCCAGAGGCTCTGTACGGCAGTCTGGAAGCCATCCCGCTTGGTGTGGTTGGTTTAATTTTCCTGGGGAATCTATTCCCTGTGAATCTAGTTTTAGTTGAGCAACAGTGTTAAGAGAGGGAGGCCCTTGCGTTTTCCCTCCCTTTCTCCAAACAGTTGGGGTTAAGGGAAGCCAGGTCTGGGCTGGGCAGGAAAGGAAGAAGAGAAGCCAGGTACAATGTAATCTGAAATAACATTTTCAGACCTTTCCATGGGGCCCAGGCACTGGACTTTTTCCAAAGGAATATATTGGCTAGCGTCCCCCCATTCACAGGACACAGGGAAACAAATCTTCCCAGGGCAGGATAGGTTCAAAGTTTTGGACAACAGCTCTGAATTAGTGACTCCAAACTGAAGAGTTCAGAATCCAGGACGGGTACAGGTGTGATGCTTGCATGTTAATGTTTTCTGGGTCAAATACAGCTCTCTGGGGACAGAGGCTATGAGAGAACTGGGTATCTTGAGAGGGTCCACTTGAGAAACTAGATAGGGAAAATAGTGACCATGGTCCTGGGTTATGGTCAGGAGTTACTAGCAAAATTTAGCTACACCATGACAAATGCTGGCTTCTTTCAACAGGGCCCAGGATAAATTGATTTCAGATTCCTATGTTTCCTGTATTTCTGAGGGCAGAGACCCCAAAGTGACCATCAGAGAGAGTCTTGCCTTAGGGAACTTGCTAGATGGGAAGATAGAGATAGAGGGGCTCCAGCCTCTAGTCAGCAAACTTTCTGGTGGTGGCGGGGAGTGGGGGGAGTCTGTCCATCCAGCTGCATGGTCCTCCTGATGTGGGTCTGCAAGCATGACTGAGGCCTCCTAGGCCACTTCAGCCTAATCCCTCTCTTTCCCCCATCCTGGCTTAAGGGAGGTGTGTGTATTGGGGCGGAAGCAGGCGGGGGGGAAGCAAAAGAGGACAGTGGGAGGAAAACTCGGCCTCCAGGTGGCCTAGATTACTGACAGGCCCTGGGTTACAGTGGAGGATGGGTGCTTCTGGGGATCTCCAGCAAGCCCGGGTAGTATTCCTTACTCAGGGCACTGAAAGAGAGGAAAACAAACCAGAGGGATGGGGAGGTGGGAACAGGCCATCAGACGTTGCTGATGCGCACACTAAGGGCGCTGCCCTCCTTCTCAGCTTGCTCCCGTAATGACTCCTCCAGCTTGAGCTTCTCAGGGTCTCCATAGCGTACACTGCTGTCACGCAGGCCACTAGGGGAGGCCACTTTCACAACTTGGTCAAAAAGGCTGAAGTCAGCTATGTATTTACCACTGGCTGACAGCGAGATGGCAGGTGTGAACTCGTAGCCCCAAAGGATCTCCTCTGGCAGGTATGAAGTGCGCACCTGGCAGGTGGCGCTGGTGGACTCCACTGTCCCACTTAGGATCAGCACCAGCTCAAAGTCACCCTCACCACTTCGAAGAGGGAGATCTTTCAAGGGACTGGTCTCATCTACCACATGATAAAAGGTAAGGGGTAGAATGAGGAAGGGGCTGTCAGAGGCCGTGTCCACTTGGAAAGTCACATTGACCTGGTTGAGCCGGATGTTCTCACCCTCCTTGGTTTGGTGGGTCTGAAGCAGTTTGCCTGTCACCTGGCAGCCAATGAGGAGGCTCTTACGCATATTGGCAACTCGGATCATAAGGCAAGGCTTCCCGTTGTGGGAAGCTACAACCGCATGCTGGCTGAAACGGATGGTCTCGGCCCGCTTCTTGGGCCGGGCAATCTTTGCCAGGAAGGTACCTGTGATGAAGATCTCCAGGATGGTGGTAAGCACCAGCTGGGCAATGAGAAGCACGATGGCCAGTGGGCATTCCTCACTGATGTAGCGGAAGCCGTAGCCAATGGTGGTCTGGGATTCAAGGGAGAAGAGGAAGGCTCCAGTGAGTGTGTGCACCTGTACCACACAGGGGGTGTGGTTGGCCGGGGGACCCAGCTCCAGCAGGTCCCCATGTGCCACAGCTACCAGATACCACACCACGCCAAAGAGGAACCAGGTGCCTGCAAAGGTCGCAGAGAAGAGCAGAAGCTTGTAGCGCCACTGCATATCAATGAAGGTTGTCCACAGGTCCTTGAGGTAGAGGAAGCGCTTGTCAGCAATATGCTCCATCCTCACGTTGCTGCGACCATCTTTTGTCAGGACTCTCCGCCGCCGTATCCCTGGGCCCATTAGGGGCCGGCTTTCTGTCTGAGTGGTCTGACTGTAATACACCTTGGCAACTGACGTCATCTGGAGGGAGCAAGGCAGCACAATGGAGGTTATTGTAGAAATCCAGCCTACTCCTAGCCACCACTCAATGGGAAGGAGGAATTAACATTCATTTGAGTGCCACTTGTTCTTTTATTAGCAAATATTTATTGAGCTCTTACTATACGCCAGGTACTATGCAAGGTGTTAGTAAGTCAAAGATGAAAATGGCATCATCCCTGTGCTCCAGACCTCACTGCCTAGTGAGAAAGCCACATGTTTAGTAAGCAAATAATTGTAATACAGTCTGATATTTGCAATTCTTAGAGGGGGAGAAAGAATAATAAGTTCACGGTTCCTTAAAGGTGGGGATGAGACTAACAAGAGCTCTGCTGACCTTCATTCACCACAAAACCAGTTCTCTGAAGATCTCTAATTTTGAAAGAGATCCCTCCCCACCTTCATGAAAAGCTATCCTGTTGGAATCCTTCCAGGCCAATCTCCCTTAACCCACACATACCCTATATGTCTTCATTCTCTCTTCTACCCCCAGGGCACACCACTGATAATACTAAGATATTCATCTGGCTCAGAAAATAGCAGAAACTGCCCATTCTTCTACTCTTTGAGATGTTCTCCAAACACGCAGCCCTTGGTGAAATATTTTTTATCACCATCATCATCATCATCTGTTTGCCTCCTCTGGCTTAGAAATTTGGTCTGGTTTAGAGTCTAAGGTGGTGGTAGGAAGAACACACAGAGGCCTTGAAGGAAAAGAAATAAGCAGTGGTGGATGACAAACAACATGCTGAAGCTTCCTGGCAGCACTGGGACATTTTCCCAAGGACTGGCAGAAATGCCAGCTTGTAGGTGGCAAAATTGTCTTGACTGAGTGAAGTAGGAGAGTTAGGAGTGTAAGTTAAGTAGCGGCTATGTCTGCACAGGCTCAAATTCAGGACTGCTATTTGTTCTGATAGTAGAAAGTGGGACAAGGCACTGAAATAGGAGACAGTTCACTTAATACAATGTGTCTGGCATCCCTGCCCAAGGAGTAACTTGTACTTTTCCAGCTGAGAAAGAATTTTAATCACTTGAGCCCTTGAACTCCGAATCTGATGGCCAGATCTACTGGGAAGGAGCAGGGTGGTCTCTGGGGAATTGACCTTTCTTGGAGAATACAGAGGCCCATCACATTCTTCATTCCAAAAAGTCTGACCCATCGTATTTTATCATTCCTCTTTACGTTGCCCCCTTCCCTATTTCTCCATGGCCTTGCCCCTGGAAAACTCTGAATTATTTGGGTCCGTCTGTATGCCAATCCAGGTAGGCACTGAACTGGAGATCACCAATGGATGAGAATCCCAAGAATGTTCAGAGGCAAACAGGATGCCCATTTTACCAGCCGCTGCACCACTTGGAACTTTTGTCCATGTGAGACTACGCAATCAGACTTTGATGTTGTTCACCCTCCGATATCCTTGGCTACTTTGGAACAAAAAGGAAGCTTAAAAACTCTGAAGTTTGAAGAACTTATATGTAGAGCCCAATTAAAGCCCTATTTAGTACTTGGTAGTAGTAATAATAACAAACACCACAATGCCCGCATCTATATACCACTTTAGAGTTCACACATTAGCATCCCTTCTCATTTGATCCTCAAACTCTTGAAAAGAAGATGTAAACTTCTATAAGATTTTGAGAAGTATTAGAGAACAGAGGAAGTGCTGCAAAGTTGGAGATGAGCGAACATAATTTTAATTTTCAAAAAGAAAAATGAGGTACATTATACAAACTGCAAACAGGTAAGAGATTGATCCTAGGCAAGATTCTAGAATAGAATATGAAGATTGTGAGTACTTAGACAGGGTAGGGGAAAGAAAGTTATCACTAGGACCCAGTATGGGCTCACTAAGAAAAAGCCACAACAAAGTAAGCTAATTTTCTTTGAGAATAAGGTTACTAAATTGACAAATCAGAGAAATTCAATAGATAAAGTATACCTAAGCTTCAGCAAGATTTTTGACAAGATCTTTCATTATGTCCTGGGTGATGAGATAGAGAAAAATGAACAAAATGCTAATCTAATGGAGTGTCTTAAAAAATCAGTTACATTGGTGAGTGGACCATGAGAGCTTGGAATTAGTTTTCTAATGATATTCCAGAGAGCTTTATCTTTGGCCTTGCCCTATTCCATGTTCTTAACATTAATTTCGTTCAAAACTGTAGAACACTATGGCCCTTAATTATGTGGTTGGCAAAAAGCTGGGATGGGTCACAAATGCAAGAGCTGGGGCAGAATTAGGATCCAAAAGGAGTCAGATGAGTAAGCCAAATATAATAAAAAGGATAAATGTCGGATTATGTACTTGGGTCAAAAAATTACCTGAGCAATTGGGAAGATGGGATTTAGCAAGCAGCAGCATGAAAAAAAAAATCAAATATGTCAGCAGAAAATAATCCAGTATAAGTTATTCATGTGTTTTAGTTGTCAAAAAGGCAAAATAATCTTAAACTACTTTAACTGAATTAAAGTCTCTAGAATGAGAAGTAGTTGATTCTGAAGGTGTTCAGGGATAGGGTGGACAAGCTTTTGGAGATTCTGTAGAGGAGATTAAAGCTTTGGATAGGAGGTTGAACAAGCGTCTCTAAGCTTCCACTTATACTGCTGGAGGATCAAAGTGTCTGCCTCCCCCAGCCTCCTCTACCCCTGTAGTTTCCATGGTGACATTCAGAGATCCTTCCTCAAAGTCCTAGCTTTGTGGTGAGGGGACATTCTGCATATCAGGAAGAATGGAAGCTCTTAGGGCCCAAGGAAAGCCTTGCTTGTCATTCCCACAATAATAGCCTATGATCATTTATCATATTAAATTTGACAAAATATGTAATTTGATCCTCACACCATGAGGTAGGTAGGAAAGACATCATTAGAAACTAAGGCTCAGAGACATTCGCTCCAAGTAGATTAGTGGTAGAGTTGGAACCAGAACCCAGGTCTTCGGGCTCCTGGTCCAGAACGTTTTAATTGTAGCAACTATTTCTATGTACCCCAGGTTTATTCGGATAGGTCTCATCCTCTCAGGAGGTGCCTCTGTGATACCCTGTATAGAGGACCACAGCTGAGACAGAGAAGACAGCCCAGAGCTTCTAGAGTCCAGTGGTAAGGCTATTAGACTCATGGGCTCTGGAGTTTTGGGCTACAGCCTAGCTTCTTTGTTGCCTCTGGCTGTTGTGACTGCCGCCTCCAGCTGTTGTGCTTGCTGTTGCCAGCCTTTATATCTGCCACCTCCTGCTGTTATCTGTTGCTCCCAGCTGTTGTGCCACCTCCCACAGCCAGGCAGCTTTGTTCTTCACCGTGGCCAGAGTCAGAAGTGGATAAACAATCAGCTCTGCTCCACCGCCAAGCTGGCCAGGCCCCTGGGGAAGAAACTATTATTCCAAAGCTGTGGAATAGTTTGTTACTGCCCTATCCAAACATGCAAACTCTTCCCTCTAGAGGGTGCTATTTCCCCAAAATAGTCCCAGCCAAATACTAGGGGCAGAATTCTGATGCCCAGACTCTGAGTGGTGAAAAAGACAGAAGCAGGAACATCCACCTTCTTTCTCCCCTGAGAACTGAACTAACGATTCTTTTCTTAAAACAAAGGCCAGTCATCACCTACAGCGATGTCCAGCATGTTCCCTCAGCAAATACAGCTCCCACCTACTGCTTCATGCCTGGAAGCTCTTCCTGGAACTGTCTGTCTTACCTGAGAGCTCATTTATCTGACCTGAGAGTCATTTATTGCCCAGAATAATGAACGGATTTATCAGAACCTTTGTTGAGTACAGGACTGCTCTTGAGTAAGGACACTGTTCTTGTGACTCTCATGACCGCAATTGATCTGTGGCTCCCCAGGGCCTTTAGGATAAACTGGAAGTTTCTCAGTGCAGCACTCAAGGCCCTCCGTGATTTGGTCTCTGGCCAGTTCCTGCCTTTACTCTTGACAATCACACGTGCCCTAGACTCCAGCTCTGCAAAGGGCCCCACTAGCTGGTCCTTTCTATCTCTGGACCTGCTTTCCCACGCCCTGGGCCCTTCCTATCCATGATCTCCTCCTTATCTTTCAAAATTCAACTCAAGAGTTAGTTACACCCTTTGACACCTTCCCTGACTCTCAGAAAACAGTTCATTTTCTCCGTTCCCTCCTCCCACCGCCAACATGGGTTTCCTATGCTTGGTTTTATATGTATTCCTATGTTGAAACATTACAGTGCTTTGCAATGGTGGAGCACACCATCTGTGTGCTCTTTTTTTGAGACAGTCTCACTGTGTTGCCCAGGCTAGAGTGCCGTGGCATCAGCCTAGCTCACAGCAACCTCAAACTCCTGGGCTCAAGTGATCCTCCTGCCTCAGCCTCCCGAGTAGCTGGGACTACAGACATGCACCACCATGCCCGGCTAATTTTTTCTATATATTTTTAGTTGTCCAATTAATTGCTTTCTAATTTTAGTAGAGACGGGGTCTCGCTCTTGCTCAGGCTGGTTTCGAACTCCTGAGCTCAAACAATCTGCCCGCCTCGGCCTCCCAGAGAGCTAGGATTACAGGCGTCA
>CAUYSK010060748.1:0-23422 GCA_963575035.1 Avahi laniger
CGCCCGACATCCAATAGATGCTATTCTTATATGTGCACTTATGTGTTGATCAGTTAGTATCAATTTGGTGGTGAGTACATGTGGTGCTTGCCTTTCCATTCTTGGGATACCTCGCTTAGTAGAATGTGTTCCAGCTCTATCCAGGAGTATATAAGAGGTGCTATATCACCATTGTTTCTTAAAGCTGAATAGTACTCCATGGTATACATATACCACAGTTTATTAATCCACTCATGTATTGATGGACACCTGGGTTGTTTCCACATCATTGCAATTGCGAATTGTGCTGCTATAAACATTCGGGTGCAGGTGTCTTTCTTATACAGCATCATTTGCTCTTTTGGGTAGATGCCCAGTAATGGGATTGCTGGATCGAATGGTAGTTCTACTTGTATCTCTTTAAGGTATCTCCGTATTGCTTTCCACAGAGGTTGCACTAGTTTGCAGTCCCACCAGCAGTGTATGAGTGTCCCTGTCTCTCCGCATCCACGCCAACATTTATTGTTTTGGGACTTTTTGATAAAGGCCAGTCTCACTAACACATTGGTTCTTACGTGTCGGCCCTGGGCGGTGACACAGGATCTGTCTCATTAGGGATGATACCAGCCCTTGGAGAAAAGCATTAGTACTCCCATTTTGCAGGTGAGGAAACTGAGGCTCAGAGAGGGGAAGTACAGCCCCAAATCACATAGCTTGTACCTGTCGTAGGCAGTATATGAACCCGGGGCCCCTGACGCCACACTGGGATTCTTAACAGCCCAGCCTTGGCCACTGGTTAATTTCCATCCTAAACCCTGTTTTTTTTCATTCGCTCCCATTGAGCCCAAAGCCACAGGAAGAGGCTGCCTCGAGTCTTCCGGCTGTGCCTGCCCGAGATGGGTGGACATTTGTGCGTGTTCTTTGGAGAAATGTCTGTTTCGGTCCTTTGCTTATTTTGTAATCGGGTTATTTTAATCTTTGATATTGAGTTGTAGGAATTCCTTATATATTTTGGATATTAACCTCTTGCCTGGAGACCTACTAACTATACATCATAGTGCCTCTAGCTGACAACATTGTGTTATATCCTTAAAACTTGCTAAGAAGGTAGCAAACACTTATGTTAAGTGTTCTTACCGGTAAGTAAACGGCAGAGGAGGAAACTCTGGGAGGTGATGGCTCTGTCGATGGCCTTGGCGGTGGCCGTGGTTTCGTGAGTGTAAACTATTCCCAGACTAATCTGTTTGCAACATTACATAGATGCAGCTCTTTATGTGTCAGTCATGGCTCAATAAAGTAATTTTAAAAAATAAATAAACCAAAATTTTTTTTTTTTCGAGACAAGATCTCGTTCTGTTGCCCGGGCTAGAGTGCTGTGGCATCATCCTAGCTCACAGCAACCTCAAACTCCTGGGCTCAAGCGATCCTCCTGCCTCAGCCTCCCAAGTAGCTGGGAATACAGGCGCATATCATCACACCCAGTTAATTTTTCTATTTTTTGTAGAGATGAGGTCTTGCTCTTGCTCAGGATGGAAAAATTCTTAAATAAATGAAAGATATACAAATAAATACATTAAATATGCCAAAAGAAAAAAAGAAGAAGTGGATGGGCCTTCTCTGGTTTCCCCAGGTGGCTGTGGTCCCCGAGGGCCAGTGGCATTGTAAATGCCAGGGTTCCTAAATCTGTGCCACGTTACAGCTGGGATGAACCTTAGAAATTGGTGTGGAGTCAGAAGACCTGGAACAGAGCCCTGCTTTTGCATTTCTGAGCTGTGTGGCCTTGAGCAAGTCGCCTCACCTCTCTGGGCCACAGTTTCCTTGTGTCTGACAACGTTCTCCAGAATACCCTTGTTACAGGATGGAGGGGCAGCTCGTTTCTCCCTCTTCCCATTTTGTAGATGAGAAAGCTGAGGCCCAGAGAGGCCAGGAGGCTTACCCATGGTCCCTAAGAAAGGAGAGACAGTGTTGAGACAGAACTGAGGCCTCCCAGCCCCAAGCATCTTATTTTCACAAACCCTCCAGCCTCACCTCCTTGCCTGGGCTTTGACCCTGATAGCCCCTGGTTCCTGCTTTCAGGGAGGATGCTAGGTGAGACGGGCCACCTGTCAAAGCAAGATTTACCTGGGACTTGGAACGAGCGAGAGAAAGAGGCAGACACGGAGATCTGCCCAGACCTTATTTTTGTTTATTTATTTGAATCCCCCTTGAAGCCCCTCCCCGCCACCAGCAAGCAGTTTTAAGCAAGAAGAATGATCTCCCATGAACCCTATCGAAGGTGTTAATTGAGCACTGACCACCTGAAAGGTCTTGGGGCAGATTTTATTGTGTGTATGTGACGGGGGCTTAGGGTTACTCCATAAACATCTCTTGAAGGTCTATAATGAATTCACGCATTCATTTACTCACCCATTCATTCACTTATTCATCCAACCACCATTTGTGCTTACTGACCCCTGGACAAAAGGTCAAGCCCCGTGCTAAGCTGTGGAGATTCAGAGATAAATAAAACTTGGGCCCCCATCATTAAAGCTCACTGTTTGCATGGGGTGACAAATATGACAGTGTGGCTTAATTAGCACCGTGCTAGTTCCTACCACAGATGTGTATAAAGAACTGTGGCTATGAAGGGTAAAGGGAAAGCTTCCTCACTGAGGGGCCATTTGACTTGGGCTCTGAAGGTTGAGTAGGAGTTTGTTAGTCAGAGAAGGGCATTGCAAGTAGTGGGAATACCACGAGCAAGGCAGAAGAGTAAATACGTACCTAGAGTGTTGTTTGACCAGCAAGTGGGATATCTGAGAGGGTATATCTGTGTGTGTATGGGTGTGAGGCTGGAAAGGTAAGTTGGGGCAATTAGCAAGAGCCTTGAATGCCGTGCTCTGGATTGTAAATTTTGCTCAGCTGACATGGGGGAATTTTTATGTAAAGAAATTTGCAGAGATTTTTATGTAAGGAAAAATTGGATCCATGCAGGGTCTTAAAGAGAACTGAGTGCCTAAGATAGACTGTACCTCTTCCCCCAGAAAGCACAGCTAGCTGGAACTCTGGAGCTCTGAGACTTGGTTTAAGTCCTGCCTCTTCCAGGTAGCCTTCCCTGATTGCTCCTTCTCCAGATGGTTGGTTGGTAAAAGCAATGGGGTATCAGCTGTACCTGAATTTAAATTCTAGACCCATAATATGCCAGCTCTGTGCTTTTGAGAAGACACCTCATCCCTAGCAGTCTCAGTTTTCTCCTCTCAGAAAGGGACACGATAATGATTATACTATTACCCCGGCAGAACTGTTCTGAAAATCAAATGAGATCACGGAGGGGGAGGCGACTGGTGCCGGGTCTCCCTCCCTGGCAAGGGGGGCCAGGAAATGAGACTGCGGAGTCTCTCCCCAGTCACTCAAATTAGACGCTCTGGAAGTTTCTGGCCCATTGCCCCTGCCCTTCCAGAGATGTCTGCTCTGACAGTGTTGGTTTTATTTCTAGAACGGAGGATCAGGGACAGCGTGAGCCCTCTCAGTTCCAGGAGTGCTCATAAATTATGGGGAGATGAAAATATTTTAACACAAACCAAGGAATCTCAAGTACAAAGAACTGGTCCGAGAGCGTGTTTTCCGTCTTTCTATTCCCCTGGTATCCGGAGCTGAGAAGACTCCTGGGGGAATTTGTCACAAGCAGAATATTTAAAGGTAGGAGCCAGAGGTCCCTTTGGTGTTCTCTTTTCAGGGAAGTCACCTCGGAGTGTCTGGTACGTACATGAGTGACATGAAAGAAAGGCTGTGTGCAGAGAAGGGGAGAATGTGCCAAGAACTGTCAATTATGCAAAAAAAAAAAAATTGCTTGTCCGGAAGAGCGATGTGTCTGGCTTTATTCCCCGGACGTAGCTGGGCATTCTGGGCAAGGCCTTCGCCAGACTGAGATTTTTCTGGAGGTGCCTGTGTGTGGCTTCCCCGCCTCACCTGGGATGACAGGTCACTCGGTCAGCTGGGGGTCACTTTCTACCTGCTCCATCAGGGACGCCTTAGCACGTGTGCTTTGATCCCTCTCAAAGAGATGCTGCTATTCCAATTCCTCTGGTTGGGTGACAATTTCCAGGGGGGACCTCGATGGCTAGACTCAGTTCTACGCGTGGAAGGAAAACCCGCTCAGTAAATATATCAGTTATCTGTTGGCACAGTAATGCCGTGACAAGCAGCAACACGACCTCAGGAGCGCGTCACGACGAAATAAGCCGGGCTCGGTTACGCAGGCTGGGGGCTGGCTAGAGCTGGCTGGTCGAGGGTAGCTCGTCGCATGTTCTGTTGGCCGGGGTGATGGAGGTGACCAGGTCCCAGGTCTCGTGTGCAGAGAGAGTGGAAGCTATGGGGTTTCCTAAGGCCCAGACTCAGCCCTGGCATGACGTCACTTCCGCCACGTTCTATTGGCCAAAGCCAACCACATGGCCGGCCCACATCCTGGAGGTGGGGAAAAGTCTCCATCCTTCCATGAGCAGAACTTCAAAGTCACATTGCGACGGGCGTGGATACCGGGACGGGCCGAGAATTGGGGACTTTTTCTCGTCCATCTATGACGACGGATGCACGGAAGTAATTAGATTCATTTGTAAGTATCACCGGCACCTCTACCTTGTGTCCGCTGCTGGGTGACTCTGAGACGGTCCCATTCTGAGGGTAAGAGACAGACATCGACACGGACAAGCAGGACCCAGCGTAAGTGCCGTGAGTGGGGACGTTTAGGCAGCGGTGGGAGCCCGGGAGGCGCCGCACACTTCCTGGAAGGCTTCCTGGAGGAGGTCAACCCTGATCTGAATCCTGACCTCTGAGTGGGGGCTTGCCGGGTGAAGGATGTGTGAGTGGGGTGGGAGAAGAAGCCAGTCCAAGAAGAGGAGAGTGTGCGCACAAAGACACCAACGTGAGAAGGGGCCCCGCGAGGGGAGCTCCAGGTCTGGTAGGTCTAAGGGCAGGCGAAGCTGCCGTAGAAGCGGCGACCCCACAGGCCGGACGGACGTCTGCCTGGCTCTGAGAGCAGCAGGAGCTCGAACGGTTCCAGGTGGGACAGTGACATCGGTGACGTGCTCACACGCGCTATCAAAGCGTCCTTCCGGCCGCTGTGCAGGGAGCAGCTGCAAACAGCGAGACTGGGGCGGAGGGACCAGGGAGTCAGCGTGGCCTGGGTCAGGCACGACGTCCCCTGCAATCAGGAGGTGACAGGCTTGAGATAGTCACCAAGCTCAGAGCGGGGTTTTCAGGGACGTCCTAAACAGGGACAAGGAAGCGACGAGAAGAGCATTATTAGCGATAAAGAAAACCCGCCGCTCAGCCACCTCCCCCAAATACTGAGCGTCAGCCGTGAGCCGGGTCTCGTGCCGGGATCTGGGGTCTCAAATCAGGTGCGATTCCTGCTCCCAAAGACCTCACCGGTCTCGGAGACACGCTTTCGCTTCTTGGCTTTCCAGGGTCTGCAGGAGGGGCCGGGAGCCGCCCTCTGTGACCCCTGTGTCCCAGCCTTGCCAGGACCCCCTGCGGATCCCGTGTCCCTGCTTGCGTTCCTTCTCGGCGATCAGCTGCACCTGCGGCTGTCCTGGTCATCTCTGTGCTCTCCTCCCCCAACTCCAGGCGCCCCCTGAGATGTTGAATTCCATCAACGTGGCCACCGCGTCTTTTTTGTTCGCCTCGATTTCTGTACTGCCTGACTCAGTACGTGGCCTCAGTGGGTGCACGAACTGTCTCCGCAGCGTGCACCAGGCCAGCTCGCTGTGAGAGGCTGAGCCAGCCGTGGGCTCTTTCCGAGCCTCGGTTTGCCCATCTGTAAAGTGGGGATGTGGTACAGCAGCTGATCACTCCGCTGGTTTCTGGGTTCCTCCTCTGGGACCGGGCTCTGGGTTGGCTGCTGGGAGTACAGGGGTGATTCCGACTCATGGATTTTCTTGCCTGAAGACGATGTCGGGACTCTCCACCTTGCAGGATGGGAGGCTGGATTCAGAGAAAAGGACATTAAAGCAGGTGGCAAGAAATTCTACAAAGGGGAGACGTTTCAATCCCATGTCATGTTCCCCATCAGCTGGGCTTTTCAAAGCTTTCTGCGTCCTAGGGGGTTGCTCACGTTTACCTGTGCTCGCAGAGGAAGGTGGGGTCCGATCCACACCTGGAGCTGTTTTCCCGTGTGATCCGTCTCCCTCCCGCGCGCCCACCCTTACCTTTGCCCTGGTTCTCCTATAAAAGGATGCCAGACTCTCACTTCCACTTTTTCCCTGGAGTTTTGTTTCTGAGTCTCTTTTATTCGGATCCAGAGGAACTGACTGAAAATAAAGCCGTCAAAACCCAAGTGGCCCAAGATGTCCAACTGGCCCAAACTGGCCAGAAATCGAGAGTGTGTCCCAGCTGCCAAGAGGGCTCCGTTTGACCCGGCTCTGGGAACCTCGTCTCTGCCTTCCCCACGCAGTGGGGGGAGAGGCTGGCTCGGGTCTCTCCCCCAAATTCCTAGCCCGGCAGTGGTTACCATGTGATCCCTTTTATTCGAGTAATAGAGACGAAGTCCCCGGGCCTTCGAGGAGCATCAATCCGGAGATTTATTAACCAATTTAAAATACTATTGTCTTTCACTTCAGAGCAAGATTGAGGGGTGTTGTGGCAGGAATGCCAAGTCAGTGACTGAGCCTCAGAGCCAGGAGGGGTCTGTACCTGGGACTCCATAGATATTCATGAACATTCCCGTATTTAGTGAGGGAAATAACTTAATACCGACAGCGCGGTGGAATAATAGCTATTTCCTGGCTGACTTGCAGGCCTCGGAAAATGAGATTGCAGCGGCTTCATTTTTCTTGTCTTTTCCCTCGCTCTCTGCCAGAGGAGGCGGCCGCCGCTGGGATTGTCTCCGCATTTCCAATGAGCCGGGGCCTGCGGCCCCCTCCCAGGGCCGGCGCCTCCCTCCTCGTCCCTCTGTGCGCTGTGTCCTTGGCCTGGGCTTCACGGAGAGGTCACCCGTGCCCTGGTTAGCAGTATGGGTGGGGGGTTGATGTAGCTCAACCTCCATTCAGTTAGAGGAGCAGGCGGACCGGCTCATTTTGGATGGTTTCAGCATTCGTTCACTTATTCATTCATTCACTCACTCATTCATTCACTCACTCACTCATTCATTCATTCACTCACTCATTCATTCACTCATTCATTCATTCATTCACTCATTTATTCAATCACTCATTCACTCATTCATTCATTCACTCATTTATTCATTTACTCATTCATTCACTCATTCATTCATTCATTCACCCACTCACTCATTCACTCACCCACTCATTTATTCACTCACTCACTCATTCATTCATTCACTCACTCATTCATTCATTCACTCATTCATTCATTCACTCACTCATTCATTCATTCACTCATTCATTCATTCACTCATTCGCTTACCATTTGCTGAGTGTCTGGCTACCACATGCTGGATGCTGAGGACACAAAGATTAATACTATCTGGTCCTTCTCAGTCCGAGGAAGGAGACTCACAGTTAGACATTTCAGGGACCTCTGAGCTGTCTGCACAGAGTTCAGAGAAACTCAAAGAACAGTGAGGTCTCAGAGAGACAGGAGATCGGGAATGCCATCAGAAAGAGATGTCACTTAAAAACTGCCACTGGGACTGTTTCTCCTTTTAGAAAACGGAATCGGTGGCTTCCATGGCTACATCCCAGGCTGTGCGATAAAGGCCATTCAGGGGCGTGGGGGACCTGTGGGTGCTTTTCACGCAGGACCAGAACCGGGGCCAGGAGGCGCTCACACAGGCAGCCGCAGCGCAGAGCCAGGGCCGCCTTGACCAAGAGGGTGAAGCCCCGCCTCCCAGACCAAGCGGCGGAGTGGCCGCTGCCAAGCGCGTTACAGGCTTCATTCCATTCGGATGTCGCAGCGACTTCCCGACGTGCCCTCTGTTATTGTGCCCATTTTATAGGTGAGAAAATGAGGCTCAGCCAGATGAACCGACTTCCCCAAGGCCACGCGCCCAGGGAGGGGCGGAATCAGGATGTGAGCCCGCGATCGCTGGATTCCGACTCCAGCTCTGAACGGTCTCGCTGTCCCGGGGTCTTTGCCCAGGCGGAGGGTGTGTGGGGCGTTTCGGGCGGTGGGAACAGCCTGGCAAAGGCTCAGAGGCGTGAAATGACCCGGTGCTTCTGGGGAGCTGGAGGCAGTCGCCGGTGGGCTGAGGGTGAATCGGGAGGGGTGCGGGGAGTTGGGACCTTGCTGCGGGCAAAGGGACCTGTCGCAGGGTTTCAGGCTGGGGACGCGGAGGGGTCTGTGCAGGACATGTCCTGTCTGTCCTTCGCCGTCCTACCCGGAGCCCCGGTAGCTGACACGCGGGGACTGCGTCAAGGGTGCCGGTGCCGCCCTACTGCTGCGACCGCTGGGAACGCGTCCTGAGGGGCGGCAGCAGTCCTGGGAACAACAGGGGAACAACAGACCCTTCTGCTTGGTGCGCTGTGGGGTCTTCTGGGGCATCAGCTTCCCGGGAACCTCGGGATGCCCCCCGTTGCTCTAATGCAGCCGGGGTTCACCTGTGTGCCCCCGTGTGCCAGGTCCGGCGCAGACGCAGCCGTGAACTGGCTCCATCCCGTCCCGTGCAGTTACGATCTGGTGGGGAAGGCAGACAAGCGACGGGCAGTCACACGCGGTAGCAGGTGCTCCGAAGGGGAGGGCCGGCGCCGTGAGTGCTCACCAAGTAATTTGGGGGGACAGTGCGGGAAGAGGGGGCGACCCCCCAGCAGACAAGGAAGGATGAGCACGAGTTAGCAAGAGAGAATGCGTGGGGAGAAAAGGAGTCCCAGGCAGAAGGGACAGCCTGGAGGTGAGGGAGACCGAGATTGTTCTAGAAGTTCAAGTGTTTCGAAGTGGCGGGTGCAGAGTGTGAGACACGGGGTTAGAGGCGGGGGGCTGGCAGGGGTTGCGTCCGGAAAGGCTTGGTCTGGGAGGCGGGGCTTCACCCTCTTGGTCAAGGCGGCCCTGGCTCTGCGCTGCGGCTGCCTGTGTGAGCGCCTCCTGGCCCCGGTTCTGGTCCTGCGTGAAAAGCATCCACAGGTCCCCCACGCCCCTGAATGGCCTTTATCGCACAGCCTGGGATGTAGCCATGGAAGCCACCGATTCCGTTTTCTAAAAGGAGAAACAGTCCCAGACAAGGGCAAGTGCCTCATCCAAGGACACGCTGCAGAGACGGCCTGTAGCATGGGGCTTGGGCTCTTCCCTGTCTCAGCCATCGAAGGTTCCTTTTCCCCTAAAATTTTGCCCTGTGGTTCGAGCAAGCAGCTAAAACTCAGCTAAAGCCCTCGGTGTGGGCCTGGCACATAGTAGGCGCTTAATCAATATCGGCTCTCTCCCTCTTTCTCTTCGTGAGTCCTAGCTCTGCAGCCGCTTCCTGGCTGTGCCAACTTAAGGCAAGGCCTTGCCCTCTCTGGACCTTCTTTGTGGGAAGGTGGGACAAGAAGCCACCTGGGGCTTCTGAGAATTGAAAGGGGCCGACACTTATTTGGGTGTCCAGTGGATTGTCACACGATTCCATTTCCGCTAAGATTTCTGCCTTACGGGGCAGCCCTGGACGTTTGCTTAGCCCAGAGCCCTGCAGCGCAAATTGGAGACAGGGGCAGAGGACCAAAGGGGAGACTCCACGAAAAGTCAGAGTGGCCCCGCGGCGTGTTTGCATTTGGGTTTCGTCCCTCAGAAGAGCCGTTTCCAAGCCGGCTGCCTCCCATCGCCTTCCACGCAGGGCCATCCGTCACTCTCCTGGCCTGAGTGTTAAGTACCAGCGCCCGGGCCGCGGGCGGGGCAGGGACTGGGGTCAGGGTCAGGCAGGGCCAGGGGGTTAGAAAGAGGCACTCGACACAGAGGGATCGAGCAAACCGGTTATCACACAGGCTGTGAGGGGGGCCGTGCCTGCCGGGTCAAATCCCCAGGTGCTGGGCGCTCACAGCTTGGCAGCCTCATGTATGTTCTGTGGGTTTTGGTTACAGATTCTTGTTCTTCTTTTGTGGAAATGGTTTATCTTACATACTGAAGCCCTCTCCAGCCTCAGGGATGGACATGCGACCTTCGCCTGGACAACCTGCGCTTTTCAATGTTCCTGTCCGTAGAGAGCGGGAAGGTTGGTTACATGACCCCAAACTGGTCCCATGACACTGGAATTTCTGCTGTGGTTGCCAAGATGGTTTGGGGCACACCTGGAGCTGCTTTTGGCTATCTACCTCCACGAGGGAAGAGTCTTCCTGAGAATAAAGCTATCACAAAAGAAAGCACACCGAAAGATGGAGAAAGACAGATTCCAGAGCACCTGGATCCAGCCATGCCTGATGTTGTTGTCTTAGACAAGGTTTTGTATTGTTCTCTTTTGAATTGGATGTATGTCAAGAGTTGACAAGAGTCTTCACTACTACATTCATTAAGTATTTGATTTGACCTCTCTGGTCCTCAGTTTTCTTATCTGCAAAATGGATATGACAGCAACACCTCGTAGAGTTACTATGGAGGTTAAACAAAATAATATACATAAAGCACTCGCCACAGTGTCCGGCTGTAATAAAAGCTCAATTCAGCCATGATTAAGCCACACTCATCCTTTTATGTTCCACGAAGCCCTTTCTCATCTGCTCGCTCTCCTCCGAAGGGTCTTCTGTGAGGTTTAAATGCAGTAGCATGAACGTAGCATGCCCGCCGTGTAGCCCGGCACGCTGACAGTGGGGACGTTCGATGGTTCCCTGATTAGGAGGGTATGAAACGGGGAGACCAGTGAGCTGAGTGTGGCGAGGGTCATCTGGGGTCAGGGTCGGGATGAGACCCCAGGGACATGGATAAAACAAGAGATGGGATGAAGCGAGCTCTGACTTAGCAGGACCCCATGCATGTGTGTGTGTGTGTGTGAGTGCGTGTGTGTGCGTGTGAGTGTGTGTGTGCGTGTGTGTGTGAGTGCATGTGTGTGCGTGTGAGTGCATGTGTGTGCGTGTGAATGCATGTGTGTGCGTGCGTGTGAGTGCATGTGAGTGTGAGTGCGTGTGGGCGTGCGTGTGTGTGCGTGTGTGCGTGTGAGTGCATGTGTGCGCGTGTGTGTGAGTGAGTGTGAGTGTGTGTGTGCGTGTGTGTGCATGTGAGTGTGTGCGTGTGTGTGCGTGTGTGAGTGCGTGTGTGTGCGCATTCCTGTGCCCGGTTTGCGGGAAGCGCTGGTCGGACTGCTCTTTCTCCTGTGCTGAGCGCTGGCCACGCTCCAGATGGTCCTACCTGTTTTCTGCCCCCGTCTCCCACCAGGCCGAGCCTCCTGGAAGCAGGGGAGGGGTCCGGTGGAGCTCGGTATCCTCGGTGCCCCCCGGCATGCTGCGGGTCCTACAAAGATACTGAGCGAAGGAACGAAAAAATGGGAGACGAGGACCTCGGCCCTGCTGCAAGGAGCTCCCGCAATCGGCGCGGGCTTTCCTGTGCAGGGAAGTTCACCTCGCACTGCTCTGGAAGCCGCTCTGCACAGCGGTCGGGCTTAACCCTGGCAGCCAGGCTGAGCAGATCGAGATCCGTACACCGCTCTCCATACGCATGGCATTGCTACTACTAAATATTTAAAAAACTGTGTTCTGATTACAAATGCAATGCGTGCTCATCACAGTAAACTGGGAAATTAAAAAAAAAGGAAAAAAAACCCATCCATATCTCATCCCCTGGAAATAATTACTATTCTCATTTTTATATATATCCTCCCAGAGTGTACACATTCACACGTGTGTTACTTTCTTTTCTTCCTGTCTTTTTTTCTTCTTTTTTAAATCATCAGGGCTCACGTGGAATATCATTCCTAACTCATCCAATAACGCCTCCTGAATAATTCCGACATCATAAAATATCCCTAGTTAATGTTATTTTGATTGGCTCGATTGAATTTCATGATTTTTTTTAATAAAACATTTCTGTAGTTCTGCCATGTTGGCCTTTTTTCCTCTCCAATTTTCAGCCATCCTGAGTGCTGTTTCTGAAATACACTGTTTTCTTTCCTTCATGGGCCTTCACCTGGGCTCTCCCAAGTGTACCCCTTTTCCCACCCTTCTTCCTTGGGCTCATTTGAGTCAGCCTTGAGATCCCAGCCCGGATGTGCCTCCTCCAGGAAGTCTTCCCTGATGCACCAGTTCTGCATCGGATGTCACTCCTTCCTGCAGAGCCCTCTCCTTTTCTCATCACAAGGATGCACGGGCCTGGCTCACTCCCGGCTGGACTGAGGACTTCCAGGGAGCCCAGGGATGCCTCTTATCTGTGGCAGTCCAGTGCTGCACAAAGCAGGCCATGAATGAATATTGGGTCCATGTGGAATCAACAACGTGACACACACTCGTGCATAGCTGCCCCGGATCATTGTGGGCAAAGGACTGGGAGCCCCATTCGATGCCTCGGACTCAGAGAGGCTGCGAAAGATCAAATGAGGCAGATCTGGGCTTAGAATCCAGTTTCATCTGATTCCAAAGTATCGTTTGCTCTTTGCAATATCTCCTCCATCCTAGCGTCTCTGATTGCTTTCCCTGTTTCTTCCCCCCAGCCTCCCAGCCTCTGGAAAAGTCCAGAAGCAGAGGAGAGAGGGCTCTGTAACCTGAGTAGTAGACGGCATCACCTGCCCCGGCGAGAGAGAAGCCAAGAAGACTGTCGTGCAGATAGCATTTCCCGTTACTCTTCTCCGGGGGAGAACTTGGCCTCCTTCCCTCTTGCTGGGGACTCGCGAAATCTGATTTGAAATCTACTCAAGTGTACATGAACCAACTTCCTCTTGGCGCGGGCTAGAGAGCCTATAATTAGAGCAGACACCATACCACTTAGTGGGTTTCGTTCACATGAGCAGAAAGTGCGTCTGCAAAGGGAGATGACTTCCGAAGCAAACTTGGGTACGTTCTCTGGAGGGTTTTTGCTAGCTGTGGGCCAAGGGGACGCACAGGCGACTGCCTTTCTAAGTGCAGAGACTGGGGCTGGCCGGCCGGGTGGGGAGGTGAGGCTTGGATTCGAGCACACTTGCCTCGAAATCCCAGCTTCAACGCCCGGGGCAACTTCTGTTTCCCCATCTGAGCAACTGGGACATTAGCAGTCACCAACCTCTCCAGGCAATGTCAAGGTCTAAATAAGACGGTGGAGACACAGAGGTATACACCAGAGCAGGTGCTCAATTAAAGCTACTATCACCAGCCTGCACGGGGCACTTGTTATATTCCAGACTCGGTTCCTGCACTCTCCGTGCATTAATGAAGTTAGAGTCACAACAATCCCACGCGATAAGTCATATTAATTCTTCATTAGACATTTGAGGAAACCGAGACACAAAGAAGTCATGCCTCTCGCACGTGATCACACAGGATGATGTGTGATCGCCTTTTACTAATCTTTCAGGGGCTGGAGGAGAATGTGACAGTGTGAGGTGGCATTTGGGTTGACTCATGAGACTAGGAGCTCATCGCTGCTAAGAGCCGAGTTTTCCTTATTAGGATGCGGGGCCGCAGAAAGGGCAGAGAGTTCAAGGCACACTCTCATTTACTGGGTGCACCTTATATGATCCGTGTGCTTTTCCAGGTATCATTTTATTTTGTTCTTCTCCCCAGAAGATCGCACGTAAAAAAGAATAGACTCAGAGAGCAGCTGCGTGTCTTGCCCGAGGTCATGCAAAGCTGTGGTTAAAACCCTGGTCAGTCTAACTGCACGTGAATGACTCTCTTTACAATACGGCGTGTGCTGATCGGGACTCTTTGGGATGCAGAGGCTGGTTTAAGGGAAAAAGGAAACTTGTTGGATCGTCAGTAGACCTTCAGGCATGGCTGAATCCAGGTGACTGAATACAGTACCCAGGCATTTATTTTTCAGGCTCTCTTTCCTTGGCAATGGCTTTATCCTCAAACAAACATCTCACTGCGGCCAGATCTCCATTTGCCTTTTGGCATCTGGCACTGGCTGACCACCCCACACCCTGTTTCATTATCTCACCCGAACCTGGAAGACTAGGTGATGTGGCCCCCAGCGGCCAGCCTCCGGGGACTCAGAACAGAGCAGGGAATGAAGGAGAATGGGCTTGGGGACAAGGGGAGAGGAAGGATAACCAACATCCCCTCCAGCCCCCACACGCATGCTCCAGTCTCGGTTCTCTCTTTGGTGCTACAGATTCTCTGCAGACAGCAGAGGACGGTCTCTGTCCTCGGGCCTGGGCAGCCTTCTTCACCCTCCCAGGCGTTGGCTGGGATCCTCCCCACAGTGGACCAATCAGGAGGAAGCACGAAAGTGTCTCCCTCTGACTTGGGATCTCTCTCTGGCAAAACCCGGTGCCCCTCCGCGGTGCCTGACTTTGGTTTCTCCTTTCCCCAGCTGCCCGCTCAGACTCTTGCCCAAGTGCTCTCTGATTTCCAGCGACTTCCTTGGGCCCCGCTTCTTTCCCGCTTGCCCTCCAGCGCCGAGCTTCTGTCCAACCACGTCTGTTCCTCCTTCACCCCCATCCTCACCCCCGCCAGGCCTCGACCCGCCAGACACCTCTGTCTTGCTCTCCCTCCTTCCAAGAGGTGGCCCTGGGGCCCAGCCCTGCTCACTCCTTCTCCGCATCCTTGGTTCTTGCCCAACTGGGCACCCTTCCCCCGCTGTGGGATTGAGGGCCTCAGTCTTCTCAGCTGCAGAAATGGGAATGCTCCCTCCGGTCTGCCGGCCGCGGTGGGAGCTGAGCTCCGTGGCTGTATTTACAGCGACATGAGCGCAATCTGTGAGGAATTACCAGGAGGCTCCCGGCCGCCACGAGGCCGGATTTGTACTGATATCGCCCCATTACGAGGTGTCATGTTGCATTTGCGGGAGGAGGCCGTGTGGGATTCCGCTCTCGCACGCTGTGTGAAACATGCAGCCGCCTCCTCTGGAAGGGACGGGGGCTTTCTCCCCGCTTCCTGGCCGTTCCACCTCCGCTGCAGGCCGTCACTAATGCAGGGTGACACCGAGATCCAAGGGAGAGCCTTGGGGACCTGGGACAGAGGTGTCAGGCTGGGGCAGAGTGGGAGGAGGGGCCGTGAGGTCCTTAGCGACCCCAAGTCAATGAGAGACTTGTTCCCTCCCCTAGAGGAAAAGACACACGGGCTTGGATGGAGTTGCGGGTGGGACTTTGTCTCTTCGCAAATTCTCGTGTTGAAGTCCTGACCCCCAGGACCTCAGAATGTGACTTTATTTGGAAATAGCAGGGTTGCACGTGGACTTAGTTGAAATGATGTCATTCTGAAGTCCGGTGGGCCTCCCTCCAATACGACGGGTGTCCTTACATAAAGGCGAGACTTGGACACAGAGACGCACACGTGAAGACCGGAGTTCCGCTGCCCCCAGCCAGAGAACTCTCAGCCGCCAGGAGACAGGCCTGGGACGGATCCCTCCGGTGCATCCGCGGACCGAGGGCGGCCCTGCCGACACCTTGATCTTAGACTTCTGCCCTCCAAACCGCGAGATAGCACATTCCTGTGGCGCTGTGCCACTCCTTGGTGGCATTTGTTATGGCAACCCTGGCAAACTAATACAGGAAGAAACGTACAGATTCCTAGAGGACCAAGGGGGTGCCGCGTGGTGGGACACAGAGGATGGGCTCTAGGGTCAGCCAGAATTGACCTTGGCAATGGGAGTCGAAACTGAAAGAGGAAATTTCGTGTTGAGGGTGAGAATCGGGACTCTGGAGATAGAATCGGACATTCTCTGTATTCCACCGTATGATACCGGGTGAGTCATATCACCTCTCTCTGCCTCAGTCTTCTCATCCACAAAATAGGGACAACAACGGACCTCATGGTATTGCTGGGAGAGTGAATGTATAACACCTGTTTCACACGGAACATAGTCTCTGGAATGCAGCACACGTCGTTGCTGGTTGAGTGACCTTGGGCAAGTCGCTTTGCTGGTAAAGGCCTCAGTTTCCTCTTCTGTAAAAGCTGGCTAATAATTCTGACCCCACGTTTTCTGTAACAAACATTTAATAAGGTATACAAAGTTCCAATAACTGGCAGGAGGCATGGGGGAAAATAATTGTTCATCTTCATTCTTCTCTTTTAGGTTTCCCAGCCTCTGCTTGAATATCTCTAGTGATGGGCAGCTCATTACCTTTCATGATGTTTATTCTACTGGCAATGGAAGCTCCACACACGCACAGAATCTTTCTTTAAAGGAGACTTTCCAAAGTCCCATCGTGTGTGATTTCTACTCCTCAAGCTCCCATGTTACAGATGAAGGGGCTGAGGCCCAGGGACCAGGGAGAAAGATTAGAGATGAGGCCTCCCAAGTCCCCGCCCCGTCTGTGCCCTGGCCCCAACACCGACCAGCTTTCCTTCTGTTATGTCCGTTCATCTCCTCTTGAAACTCTGCGAGCGTGAAATGGGCGAGGGACGAGGGTGTGAGAATGTGCGTGGTGGCATAATATATATATATTTCCAGTGCCCTTCCCTCCACACTTGCTCCTTCCGCTCCATGTGCTGAGATATGAATCAGCTCACACCACTCTCTGCCTGTAACCTTCACTGGCTCCCTATTGCACTTGGAGAAAATCCCAAAGGCCTTCGTTTGCCAAACAAGGGCACACATGACCTGACTCTGGCTCCTTTTCCCACCCTATCTTGGGCTCTTTAATCCTCACTTACCCTTTCCAACCCCAAAGCTTCTTTTTATGTCTTCAGACATGCATCCTCATGGGCACCTTGGGGCCTCCCTGTGCTCGACCTTCTGCCTGGACATGACGTGGTTCAATCTCCCGTCTTTTAGGTCTTGATCCGAAGCTCACCTCCTTCCAGAAGCCTCCGCTGCCTGTGTCTCCTAGCGGGGTCGATACCCACCCCCACACCTCACCCTTCCGCATCACGCCTGTTCACTCCACCATCATGCACGACGCCAGCGGCACTTATACTTATACTTCTGCTGCTTGGATGAAGGCAGCCCTGTCCCTGTCTTTATTCCCAGTGGGACCCTCTGTACCTGGCAGGTACTCAGTAACCACCTTCTGAAGGGTTGGATCGTAAACAGGTGACCCTGGGTATAGAGTTGATGGCAGTGGGACATGATTGTGGCCCCGGGGTACTCATCCATGTGTCAGGTTTGTGACTCTGAGATGACAAATGGGCGAGTGACCAGAGCTATAGCCCAAAAGAAACATTTGAAGAAACTACAGGAGCTTAACCCGGCAAGGAGTAGACTTGGGGAGTGTGAGAAGTGTCAACGCGCCCGCTGGAGATCGGCACTGTCCCTGTTCACCACGATGGCTTCAGAATCTAGCCCCACCTCTGACACCTAATGGAGACTTCAGTAAACGTGTCCCCAGTGAATGTCTGCAGAGAGAAGAATACCTGCAATGAATGAAGTTCGTGTTTCAGGGGCACAGAACTTGACTGAGTCAAAGAAAAATCATTCTCATGTTTAGAGCTGTCCGGGGCTGGCACACGTTTGGGGTATCGGCGGTGACCTTCACTGGGGGTGTCCAAGTCCCTTCTGGCTCTGAGACTTAATCCTCTAAGGGAACTTTCTCTGGCTGGGCAGACATGGACAGAACGCAGAGTAGCTTTCCCTTCCCTCATTTGGCAGGTGCAGGGAGATCTGGGCAGGGAGGTATGAGAACAGGTCAGTGCTTCCTGCCTTGGCCAGAGGAAGGTCCTGTTTGTCTGAGACCTGGGTCTCGAAGCAGCAGTATATATTTTGAGAACGGATCTCTTCCCTCCCTCCCTCCCCCTCCCTGTGTCCGCTAACGGGAGTCCTGCACAAGCTTTGTTGCCTGTTTGCTTGTTTAATGAGCAGCTCCCCAGGTCTCAGAATGCTTGTCATCAAAGTCACAACAAACAATCCTAATTAAAAGCCAGCCTTAGGTCTCTCTGCCTGGGACTGGGGCTTGGCATCATGTGAACCCTGGAAAAAAACGAGTTGGCAGAGGCTTTAGTGAGAGCTTGGTACCCAGAAAGCCAGAGCAGAACCACTTTCGAGGGGCCGAGGGGCCGAGGGGCCGAGGGGCCGACATTTCCCCTGGGTCAGGGGCTGGTCAGGACAGATCGTGTGCTCAGAATGATCCTTGAGTGTGATCCCAGTGGAGTGGAAATGATTTGGACTCAGACAGCTATAGCTCAGAGTTTCAGCTCCTCTGGGTGACCTGGAGCGAATCGCTTCTTGTCCTTGGGTGTCAGTTTCCTCCTCTGTGTATGGGGACAGCAACAATGTTTGTCCCCTGGGGCTGCTGTTAAGAGTGAGCGAGGAGGCAGTGGACGCAGAAATCGCCAGGCACCAGAGATTTGAGAGGCAAAGAAGTATTTCTCATGTTGAGGGACTCACATCCTCGAATTTCTGCTGTGTGGCCCAGTAGTTGCCTAACAATGGAGAAATGCCCTTTTACTGGGGCCATTTTAAGTGAGAAATGAAGTTATTTCTTTCACTCCCTGAAAAAAAAAATGGCTCAGGAATCCAGAATGCCAAGAGGGATGGGTGACCTTGAACTTTGTTCAGCCCGACTCCTTCACGGTGAGACGACGGTACCCGAAGGCCAGGGAGGGAAGGATGCTGCCTACGGCCACGGCGCGTGCGGGTGCAGAATCAGGATCAGAGCACAGCTCTCCTATTGGCCCCTCACACTTTCTGTCAAACATCTGCAGGGCGGCGGTATCGGCCACAGCCGAGCCCTGCCGGGGAGACGAGGAGCAGCCTCCCCCGGGAAAAGAAGCTGGGATCCTGGCAGCCTCCTCCACCCAAGGCCTGCGCAGGGCTTAGTCTCAACAAGGAATCCGAACAGAGCAAAGCCACAGGCTGACAGTCCTGCACTCACAAGGATGATGCTGGGGAGCTGAAGGGGAAGTAAATGCTCTCGTGACTTTCCAAAGGAAAACAATTTTCTTTCTTGGCAACTGCAATTACCTGAAAACCATGTCAAAACAGTGGTGTCTCTCTGATAGTCAGTCTCTCTCTCTCTCTCTCTCTCTCTCTCTCTCTCTCCTTCTCTCTCCCTCTCCCCTTTCTCTCCCTCGTTGTCTCCCTTTCCCTCTCCCTCCTCCCTTCTCCCCTGCTGCTCCTGACCCCATATTCAGGACCACGGACAGAGCCACACAAGTCCCGCCCACAGCCCTTAGCTGACCTATGCTGGGAAGGAGGGCAGCCGTCAATCAACACCTAAGGTCTGATGAGCTTAGCTCCTCACGTGGCTATTTCACGAGGCACTGCTTTGGGTCGCATCTCCTTGTAAGTGGGCGAGTTCCATACTGACATTTTTGAGAAGTTTGGGGGGGCCCCCATCTTTCAGGTATGCCTTCGAAAGCCTGTCTGCGCTAAGTGAAATTTGCCTCCCCACCTCAAGAGCAGAAGAACGGGATCCATTTGTACTCGCCATCAAGTTGGTACTAACTGATCAACACTAGGGTGATCACATGGCAGAAATACTCTCCAGGGATTAGGGGGATGGGGGGAAAATCTACAACTAAAGGACACGGGGAGCATTAAAGGGAGGGAAGGGCACGCCTTTAACCTGCATTTGGGTGAGGCAAAGACATAAAGTGTAACTAGATTGTTTGTACCCTCACAATACCTTGGAATGATAATAAAAAAAAAAAAAGAAAATGGCTGGAATTGCAAAGGAAGAGTAAATGAAAAGCTATAATCACTCAAACTAGAAGTCTGCAGCCAAGGTTAAGCTTCTCTGACTGCAAAACTCTATTTCTCAATTAAACTCTACTTTACAACTTTAAAAAAAGAAAAAAAAGAAACAGCAACAAATCCTAGGGAGCGGGAAGACTCTGATTTTCAGAGTTATCACATTATATTACTTCAAAGTTCAATTTTCAACTAAAAAATTATGAGGCTTGCAAAGAAACAAGAAAGTATGACACATACACAGGAAAAAGAAACCAACAAACAGAAATTGTCCCCAAGAAATCCTAGACATTGCACTTACAAGACAAAGACTCTGACTCAACTATTTTAATATGTTCAAAGAGATAAAGGAAACCATGTCTAAAGAGCTAAAAGAAAGTATGAAAATTATATCATATTGAAGTAGATAATATCAATAAAGAGTTAGAAATTATGAAGAAGAACCTAATAGAATTTCTAGAGTTGAAAATTATAATCACTGAAATGAAAAAAAAAAAACATTAGAGGAGCTTAATAGCAGATTTGAGAAGACAAAATAAAGAATCAGCAATCTTTAAGATAGGTCAATTGAGATTATCCAGTCTGAGGAATGGAAAAAAAAAAGAAAAATGAACACAGCCTCAGAAACCAACATATACATAATGATAATCCAAAAGAGGAGAGGAGAGAGGGAAAGAGGCAAAAAATAATATTTGAAGAAATAACAAGCAAAAAAATCCCAATTTGATGAAAAATAAGAATTTACACATCCCATAAGCTCAACAAACTCCAGTTAAGATAAAATCAAAGACATCCACATGGAAGGACTACATAATTAAATTGTTGGAAGACAAACACAAAGAGAGAATCTAGAAAGGAGAAAGAGAGAAGTGACTCATCACATACAAGTGTTCCTCAATAAGATTAACAGCTGATTTTTCATCAGAAACCAGAAAGGCCAGAAGTCAGTAGGATGACGTATTCAAAGTACAGAAAGAAAAAGACCCTGATAGCCAAGAATTATATATCTGGCAAAACTACCCTTCAGAAATGAAGGAGACATTAAGACATTCTCAGAGAAGTAAAAACAGTGAATTAATTTCTAGCAGACCTGTCTTACAAGAAATATCAAATTGTCCAGGAATGATATACAAATGGCCAATAAGCCCATGAAAAAGATGCTTGATGGCATTAGTCATTTAGGAAATGCAAATCAAAATTGCAACGAGATACTACTTCACACCCACTCAGATGGCTAGAATCAAAAAGTCAGATAATACATGTTGACAGGTATATGGAATAATCAGAGCCCTTATACTACTGGTTGTGAAAATGTAAAATGGCGCAGCCACTTTGGCAAACAGTCTGATGATTCCTCAAATAATCAGAGTTACCAGCAACTCTACTCCTCAGTATACCCAAGAAAAATAAAAACATATGTTGACAAAAAGACTTGTGAATGAATGTTTATATAAGCATTATTCATAAAAGCCAAAAGGTGAAAACAACCCAAATGTTCATTATCATACAAATGGATAAACAAAGGGTGGCATATCCATACAATGGACTATTATTTAGCCATAAAGAGAAATGAAGTACTGATGCCTGCTACAACATGAATGAATGTTAAAAACATTATGTTAAATGAAAGAAGCTAGTCACAAAAGACCACATTTTATATGATTCTATTCATATGAAAATCCTAAATAGAAAAATCTATTGAGACAGAAAGTAGATTAGTGGTTACTTAGAGTTGGGGAGTAGGTTGGGGAATAGGTGTTGGCTAAATGATATGAGGTTTCTTTTTGAGGTGATAAAAATGTTCTGAAATTGACTGTGGTGGTGGTTGCACAAATCTTTGAATACAGGAAAACAATTGGATTGTACATCCTGAATGGGTAAATTGTATGGTATGTGAATTGTATGCCATTAAAGATGTTAGAAAAATGCTAAAGGGAGTCCTTCAGGCTGAAAGGAGTAGACAGTAACTTGAATCCAAATGAAGAGATACAAAGGACAAGCGAAGATTCAGAAATCAATCTTCTCAGCACCGCTATGCTTTCAGTGCATTTTTTTGGAGGATCTTCTATGCACTAGGTCATTTGTTAATGAGATCAGCAATCCCCACTCCTTTGGAAATTTTAGGCCAGAGAGGAAGACAAACATTGGATGCAACCTTTCCTTGTGGTGAGTGATGAAACAGGAAATGGACAGGGCACTGCAAATTATTATCCCTAGGCCTCTTCATGCATCAGTTCATGAATCCTTGATACTCCTGTGAGGCAGGGACTGTTGGCTTCTCACTTTTTCACTTTCTCTAACTCACTTTCTCTGTCTTTGAAATGAGTTCAAGATAGTTGTCCCAGTTCTTAATTCAACAGAGACAGAAGCTTTACTTTAATAGAAAATAAGCTAAACTCAAAATTCCAGTAAGTTAATTATTATATCACATCAATTTAGTGCAATATTATACAGGCGTTCTTTATTATTAATGCTATGTTAACACATGACGAAACTTTATTGGTATTCTGACGTGTTAAATGAAAAGCACAATAGAAAGTTTCATTCATGTGATGTTTATAATTCTGTAATACATGTAAAATGATTTAAAAATGAAATAAATTATAGTTATAAAGATATCACTGATATAAGAATATATTAATAGATCTTCTCAAAAATATGAAGAGTCTGAATAGTGAAAGATTAGAAAAATTATAAATTCAGAGACATAAGATTAAGTATTATGATAAAAATAAAACAATATATTTTTCATGCCAGTAAATCTAAATGGGCTAAATTCCTATATTAAAAGAGTTCTAAGTTTTTAATAGTTCATAAAGTAAATTTAGATACATAAAAATGAGTGATGCAGGAAAGTTGAAAATAAAAGAATTGGTAAATGTACACTAGGCAAATATAAACCAAAAGAAAGAGGGTTTATGATCTTAATACCAAATAAAATTTAGGGACAAATGTGTAAAATTAGACAGAGAAAAGAACTTTATAAAGCTAGAGGTATAAATCACAATGAGAATGTACACAGATCATATTGCAGAAGCTAGATTTAACGAAAAACTACAAGAGAAAACAATAGTAGAAACTCACTATTAGTGGGAAACATGAAATATACTCTCATTGTCCAAGGTAAATCAAATTGTTAAAAAATGAGGAAGATTATGCTGGATCTTCAATTTGGCCCTCCAGATTCACATTCTACCCTCTTCTATCTTGCTCTGGTGTCCTAGGAAGCTGAACTCTTTTGTGAACTATACCCATATCACTGGGTTTCCTTGCTTCTGGCTTCTGGTTAGCGTCAGTCAATAGGGAGCACTAGTAATAAAACAGAGGATGGAACGAGAATGAGATCAGGATATTTATTTATTTCCATGTCTCTCTCCTTCTTGAGTTGTTGCAGGTTGACTGCATCCTACTGAAGCCACAGCTCCTATCAGGTGGCCCTTTTCATACATTCTGTCCATCTCAAGGTCTGTAACCCACTCTCTTTCCTTCGTCTTTAGGTCTAGATGTAGTAATCTCCCCCCATTCCCAAATATTTGAGTTATTGCTCTTGTGCAGTTATGCTTGTGTTTTTTCCTTTCTCTTACTATACCATTGTGAATTATCTCTATTAAAATCTCTTCGAGTTACCTAATTTATGTATGGTCCACTTGTTTTTTTTTTTTTTGAGACAGAGTCTCACTCTGTTGCCTGGGCTAGAGTGCCGTGGCATCAGCCTAGCTCACAGCAACCTCAAACTCCTGGGCTCAAGAGATGCTACTGCCTCAGCCTCCCGAGTAGCTGGGACTACAGGCATGTGCCACCATGCCCAGCTAGTTTTTTCTATATATTTTTAGTTGTCCAATTAATTTCTTTCTAT